>OMNV01026137.1:0-23019 GCA_900303265.1 Brotula barbata | reverse complement strand
GGACTTCCCAGGATGCACTGTGCTTCCTCCTTCTCCATCTATACTTAGTCATGTCCCATTACTGCATATTACTAACTCGTCTTCGTCCCCGGAGTGTTTCTGCTTTGTCACCCGTCAGGTCCACATGGAGTTTAAGACGGCTTCCAGTTGGACTCATATCCAGATTCATCTTTGCTACTGTTCTTGTTTCAGTTGCTCTCTGTTTTCTCTCTTTGTGTCTCCCCACCCTCTCCCACTTTCTCTCTCAACCCAACCGGTCAAGGCAGATGGCCGCCCTCCTAGAGCCAGGTTCTGTTCAAGGTTTCTTCCCTTTAAAAGGGGAGTTTTTCCTTGCCGCTGTCGCCAACTGCTTGCTCATGGGGAATGTTGGGTCTCTATATATTGAACTGCTTTACCTGTAAAGTGCCTTGAGATAACTTGTGTTGTGATTTGGCGCTATATAAATAAAATTGAATTGAATTGAATTGAACTTCATTCAATCATGTGCATAATGGAGTATTGGAGGAGCAAAAACTTCATCATATTTTGGAAAATCGGTGGTCGGACAATAATACTGTACTGCTCTTAATGCACGATTTCTCAGTGTATCTTTCACCGCAAAATGAGCAACTGAGTGATTTCTCCACCGTGTGGATTCTCGTGTAACTCATCGTATCAGACTGACTTGTAGTGTTTTCCTTCACACTCAGATGAACATATTCGACTATCAATTCTAAAAACAAAGTATCCTAAAATCATCATTTCCTTAAAATATATTCCTGAAAAAACATCTTGAAATGTCTCCAAACATTCTTATTAAATTGTATGAGGAGGTTTATGGTGAAATCAAAGAAACACTCAGACACACACTCACAGCCGTGGGCATAGACAAAGGCACAGATCTACTGACTTGAGAGAATGTAATTTCATTTACTCAGGCATATAAATGCAAGTTGCACATGCATTTCTCAACAGATGTACTTCCTCAATGAATCCCACTAAGGAACAAGTCATGGAGATAAATGGCAGAATATTACAATTCATGTATAGATCTTATTTAATATTTCTGCTCTAATTGCAGTACAACAGCTCAGGGTTTGTATGTTGAGAATATTTTTATTTTAAGGAGTATCTATTGTCGTAAATGATGTACTGTTATGTATAACAGTTCACTGTTTAAGGTGTTTCTGCTGAGCTGAAACACGTTCACCAGCTGAAATACACATGCATGCTTTGAGATGTGGCAATTCACTATAATACAATTTTAAACTATAATGCAGGTATATAAAAAAATCACAGAGGTGGCTCATCTGTCTTTCACAGCTTCACAGACACAATCAGCCCAACTTTGTTATCTCAATGGCTGCTGAGCTGCAGCTACTGTAACAAATATTTATTATGTACAGTAGAAAAGTGTAATATAATGTAACAAAATATAATGGAAACATTTCATAATGAAAATATGCATATATATAAAATTATTAAGCATATCACATTTGGGCTCAAAGTCCATATCTTACATACAGATCCCCAAAGACAGCAGCTTTTGGAGGTCTTTGGGGGCAGTCTTAATCAAGTGTGACAGATGTTCTTTGAGAAACAAAATTAATTATTTCATCTTTATTTATCCAGAAAAAAAAAACTCATAGAGATTAAAAATCTCTCTTACAAGAGTGTTCTGGTCAAGATGAGCAGCACAGGACAAAGAAATTATAAAGAACAGACATTTACTAAAACAAAAAAAAGAGGGAGAATCTAAATCAAAACTAATTGAAACAGGTCATTAAAGCACTAACAGTGTGAGTCATTGGTGTCAATGGCAGATAAATACTACCAATACTACTAGTTTTTTGTGTCCGTTGGTTTATTTCTTGTTCCAATTCTAACTGTGGCTTCATTTATTGTGTCTGATGTTGCTTTTATCTGTGCTGCTTTATCTTGTTTTATTGCTACTAATTAAGTCTATGTTACAAAATAGAATTTTTTATGTAGCGTTTCAATAACATTTCACTAATATTTTTTTTTTTTAAAGAGCTCGAAATTTTGTGAAGAAAATAGATAAATGTAATAGATCAATGGTTATCAACATATCTCATGGTGTGGATCCACACCTAAAGACATGGTATTTCTTAAATGTTTCACAATGACTGGTTGATTGCGTATTGTTGCATGTCTGACTTATCAGTGATCAATTATTTCAGTGAGGAAATTGTTTTGAAAAACAGTGATGATAAACTAATCATAGTCCTCCTGGTTGGGAATCTGCATAGCTTATCTGTCTCCAGAAAAAGTAAATGGGAGGACAAATTTGGTCTGGTGGACTGTTTTCCAGTTTAGTTGATTTTCCGAGAATATTTTTCTGAAATAATGTAATCTTGTTGCTCCACTGATCTGGACCTATGCACACTTCATTTGCTTATTTTCAAAATATGGGCACATCTAACCTACAGCCAGTATATTAGCAAGCAAGTTAGAAAGGGATCCAGTATTGACTGTTTCTTGAACAGATAGTTGGACACCACAGTACTCTGAGTATTTCCAGATAGCCCATTGCGGAAAGCGATTTTGAGTTGATTTTTGCACATTTCAGAAGCATTCTGTAATACCTACATATGATAATGTTTAGTTAGTGTTCATGGATATACCTGTAGCTGACTGTATAAGTATAAAGTATAAAGATAATACCCCAGCTAACCATTAGTTAGATGGCGTACCTAATGCCACATCAGTTTTATGTAATTGTTGTATTGAAATGCAGTACATTCTGGCTTGGTAAATATATTACTACCGGGTTAAAATCTCTGCACACCTGATATGTTGGGTGGGGCTGGAGAGTTTTAAGCTCAGCTGGAGCATTTATTCCAAGGGAATTCTTATGTGAACACTTGAATTTCCTCCAATTAAATCTTTTACCACAAACAGAACATCCGTAAGGCTTTCCTGCAGAATGAAGTCGCATGTGAATTGATAAATTTGCTTTGCGATTGAATCTTTTGCCACAAACTGAACACCTGAAAGGTTTTTCTCCAGAATGAACTTTCATGTGCACAGTTAACTGTGCCTTTCGAATGAATCCTTTCCCACAAACAGAACAGCCGTGAGGTTTGTCTCCAGTATGAATTCTCATGTGGTCAGTAAGGCGTGATTTACTGGTAAAGCTTTTACCACAAACTGAACAGCTGAAAGGTTTTTCTCCAGAATGAAGTCTCATGTGAACAATTAAGTGTGCTTTCTGATTTAATCTTTTACCGCAAACTGAACATGTGAAAGGCTTGTCTCCAGAGTGAACTCTCATGTGAGTTAGTAAGTTTTCTTTACGAGTGAATCCTTTACTACAAACTGAACATTTGAAAGGCTTTTCTGCAGAATGAACCCTCATGTGGGCAGCTGAGCGTGACTTACTGATAAATCCTTTACCACAAACTGAACATCTAAAAGGTTTTTCTCCAGAATGAACTCTCATGTGATTAGTTAAGTTTTGTTTGCGAGTAAAACCTTTCCCACAGACAGAACAGCTGAACGGTTTTTCTCCAGAGTGAACTCTCATGTGAGCAGTTAAATGTGCTTTCTGAAAGAATCCATTACCACAAAGAGAACAACTATATGGTTTTTCTCCAGAATGAACTCGCATGTGATCAATTGAGCGTGATTTGCTTGTAAATCTTTTACCACACTCAGCACATTTGAAAGGCTTTTCTCCAGAATGAACGCTCATGTGAGTGGTTAGATTTTGTTTCCGAGTGAATCCTTTACCACAAATCGAACACCTAAAAGGTTTTTCTCCAGAATGCACTCTCATGTGAGTTGTTAAGTTTTGTTTACGAGTGAATTGTTTACCGCAAACCGAACAATTGAAAGGCTTTTCTCCAGAATGAACACTCATGTGAGTAGTTAAATTTTGTTTCTGAGTGAATCCTTTACCACAGACTGAGCAGTTAAATGGTTTCTCTCCAGTGTGGATTCTCATGTGCCGCATCAGAAGAGACTTGAATTCAAATATTTTACCACACTCGCAGCAGACGAAAGATTTCTTGTCAATTTCAAATCCAACATCACCTGACTGAAGCTCTCTGGACTCCTCCCAATCACTGCTGTCATCACTCTCTGGATCAGAAGAGTCTGAATTCTTGTCCTTGCTGGTTGGATCTAAGTTCCTTTGTTGTTGCAATCCTCCACATTCCTCTTCAACAGATTCTGTTTTCATCTGAACAGTTGAGCTACTGGTTGGAGGCTCAGCCACTTTATTCTCTTTCGTCTCCTCCTCTTCATCATCACTTAATTTCTTCACAACGACAGGATCGAAGGTGAACTTGATATCAGCCTCCTCTTTACCTTGAAGCTGCTCTTCCTCCTGGTGGTGCCAGAGGTCCTCCGGTTCCTCTTTAATGTGAGGAGGTTCTGAATCCTCTTGTTTAATACTGGACACCACACTCCACACCTGTTGCACCAACAACTGCTGGACATCTGCAGAGTATAATGGAAGAAGCACGTCAAAATTAATTTGTTAAACCAAGTTATGACCATTTTCATTGTAATGATGTTCCTGTTTAAACCTTCAGCTACAATGCAATGTTCTTCTTAGGTCAAGTTTAGAGTTGGGACACTGATATAAATTAAGATTCAATAAATAAATAGATAAAATGAGGAAAAATGCATTGTGCAGTGTTTTTCGTGCAGTGTATGATTTGATTGGGGCATACAAGGCCACACCTCTAATTCACACACATTATGGTATCCCAGAGATGTAGCCCATCACAAATCACCAGCAAGGACATCAAATGTGATCCAGATGAATCTGGCAGACTTCAGCTGATTCTGAATCCGACTAGACGTGTCAAAAGTTTGATATTACCTAATGCTGTTGTGACTTCCCCTAGAACATTTTCTAGGGGAAACACTGCTACTGCTACGTAGATTCTGTCGGTCTGTCTACTGGCCTTCATTTATTGGTCAGACTTAATACATATAAAAACCTGCTTTATTTTATTGGTGACATTTATTGGAAATGAATCTTCACGAATATGAACTTTTAAAATATTTCTCAAACCATCTAACCACTTCATTACTCAAAAAAGATCAAAACGATTAACAAAACAGCCCTTGTGTAGGCAGGACCCTTACATTTACTTCCTCACTAGGCATGACAACTTTGTACATTATATCAACCTCCTCCAGACCTTGAAGCTGTTCTTCCTCCTTATAGTTCCAGGGTTCTTCCTGTTCCTCTTTAATCTGAGCAAACTCTAGGTCCTCCTGTTTCACATTGGAGCTCCAATCCTGCTGCCCATCTGCAGGGTAGACCACAATACGATATCAAAATGAGTTTACAGTATATTAACCCAAATGTTATTATTTGTATTGACGATTCTGTTTACAGCTTCAGTGTGATGCTCTAATTGGTGGGCACCTGCGCCGGTTTGAGGCTTTGGACTCTAAAGGCAGGCCACTTTTGGTTGTACCAGGTTGCAATATTTCCCATCCTTTTGACAACTTATAAATGTAATTTTAACGTTCAATTTCATTTTGATTCGGTGACTTGGAATAGTCGACTAAAATTACTTCATTAAATGCAAGGAGAAACAGACATTTTAAGGTTACCAACATTAATTATTATGTTACTGTTATCATTGATACATCACTACCCAATGAAACAAGCAACACAAAACGGTACATACTATAGCTTAACTGCTGGTACACGGGACTGATTCGCTTGTATTAAACAAGCTTAACTGAGGTAGACGTGCAGCTAATCTAAGAGTTGTTGTGCACACGTTTCTAATGCAATTACAAAAGGGAAAATGTATTTTTTGTACGGCTGCAAACTTTTGTGAATCTCAACAATAACAGGAACTAAAGGTTATTATAGATGTCTGGTTACAGTCCAGAGCAAATCTTACCTCTTGTGAAAGTGACAAGCACACGCAAAGAAATTTCATCAAAGTGTATGTTTACGTCTTTCACTGAATACCACACATATGCAATATGGGCTTTTAACAACAAAGTCAACAAACCTGTTATGTGAGAGCGAATCTCAGAGTTACAAACAACGTCTGGTAGTTTGCGTTGTGTCTCATATTCCTCTACGTCATGTAGTTTAGACATTTTTATACGACGATATTAAGTTTTGGTGCAGACAAACTCTGATAAAAAAAAACAGTTTGGGCTCTATCAAACTGTAAATATGACTGGCGCTAAGTCGCTAACTTCCGTGTACCTGTATATTTCCAGTTAGCAACCTAAGCTAACTTCAATAGCTTGTACGCTAGTGGCAAATGAGTCGGAAATGAAACGCGGAAAAAACACAACCAGCAAAAAGTTAATTGACGGTTCATTCCTGCTGGCTGTAAAAAACACTTTATAAAAGACGTACGGTGGAAAACGGAAGAAAGCATTAACGAGACGCCATTTTGAACAGTGGGAAAAAAAATTAGCCGTGGAGATACGTCATATCCGGCAATCTAATAGTTGTTGAGCTTCAAAATAAAGCCCGGCACATCACTACATAATATATAATTGGTTAAGTGAGTGTTAATTCTTTATTAGGATGCCAATTAGCTGTGCCTTGAAGCACTGCTACTCTTTTTGGGGGACACATATAAAACATACAGTATACTTTCCATGTACATATGTGCCTGTCGTACAACATCACAGACAGGCTTAAGGTGTTAATATATTATACAGAATAAAACTTGTGAATAAAACCTGGCATCCTACAAATATGCTCCGAGGTGTGTGTTTTTAAAACACCAATTTCTCTGTTAATTTAATTAATATTATAAGTTGCATGCACAAAGCATTATCATTAAATGTCTAATCCAAATGGGTTTCAGATTTTGCAAATGATAGATCTTGTTTGAAAGCATCAGATCAGTAATTTCATACACTTGGTTCCCTGCAGGCAGACAGTCTGTGTTCCTCCTCTCATGCTGCTGAGAGCACCTTGCGGGGATGGCAGATGATGTGGAGTCCTGAGAAGAAGAGGTTTGGACTTTGGACTTGGGGATATCATCTGAGAGAATTACCAGGAGAAGGGGCCGGGCTCGTGGGCATTCGCGGCAATTTTCACTCCCAGTGCACGAGGCAAGTGGTTGTCTGGGGTGTGGTGGGGTAGGCAGCAGTCTTGGTGGAGGGAAATTGAGCGTGCACTTACCCACTGGCATCTGCCATATTCAGAGATGGGAAAGGTGGACTAGAGTTTTGCATGTGTGGTGGGGGAGTCAGCTGTTACCTGTACCCAGAATGCCCTAAGAGGGGTAAGCAGACCACACCCTAAATCTAACCCAAGGAAGCATGGGGTCTTGCGCTTAAACCACAAAGCAGCAAAGGACATAGACAGGTACCCCACACTGTACAGAAACCTACCTCACCTATCTCTTCCTGTAGTGAGATCACCAGTCATTTATCATCAAGGTTGCATTCAATCCTGTGTCCATCAGGGCTGTGCATGTGGGAGAAAAGGTTCAATGGAAAATATTCCACCATCTTAACAGACCCCTGGGAGTTTTTCCACTTGTTGCTGATCCTGGGCCGTGGCCTGGCTGACCAGTCCCTTAGCAGTTTGGGGGACAACAATGCCAGCATACATCAGAGATAGGGTGGGCTGATTGAAGAGCTACAGCAAGAGTCCTCTACTGCTCCATTACTCTTAAGCAGCTGGCTCTGCTGTGTTAACACCGCTAGCTTCACAGGCTTCTGTTCGGTCACACTTGTGACACCAAAATGTAGCGTTCCTCCTTGAGTGAAGAGCCAGATGTAAATGTGATTACACAAGGACTTTAATTTATATTTTACACAAGCATTAAGTGTAATGCTCAAGCCAAGCAATGGTCCATTGAGAACATAGAGCAAAAGAAAACAAATGCGCTAAGGTGTAATGTTTCACTGAAATTTAATGTGAATTCAGTATTCAGTATTAGTATCAAGCATTACATATTTTTTGTAAAAATCATGTTCTGTATCCAACAAAACAAAGCATTCTAAGAGAAATCTTTCGACATGCAGCTTAAGAGGCTGACCTAACCATATTTACCACCATACAATTGTCAGTGGGATGTCTGACAAAGCTAGATGACAGAGGTTCTATGGTCAGCCTCCCAGCTTCACAAATTCAACAATCAGCACATCCTCATCATCTCATTGCAAGCTAACCCGCAGCCACAAGAACTATCATAGATATTTATCATGCACAGTCAACAAGTTTGACTAACAGACAGTGGAAACAATTCATATAACATAAAATAGTTTATTAATGCAGAGTGTGAAGGCACTACTTCAGTACAGGAGAACAGTTCTTTATATACTCAGTATATAAACAGGCTTAATGCTCTTTTCTTTACAAATGTCCATTGATTAGTTTGTTTATTATGACTACCAAAGAGTGAAAGGGCTTTGACAGAGCTTGGTGGTGGAACATTTTTTACTTTTTAAACCAGGACAGAACAACTTGTGGGCTTTTCAGAACTATGAATTTGCATGTGAATATTTAAGTGTACCTTCTGGTTAAAACCTTTGCCACAAACTGAACATCCGAAAGGATTTTCTCCAGAATGCAGTCGCATGTGAACACCTAAGTTTCCTTTCTGATTAAAATTTTTACCACAAACAGAACATCTGAAAGGCTTTTCTACAGAATGAACTCTCATATGAACACTTAAATTTCCTTTCTGATTAAATCTTTTACCACAAACTGTACATCCAAAAGGCTTCTCTACAGAATGAACTCTTGAGTGAGCAGTTAAGTGTGTTTTCTGAGTGAATCCTTTATTACAAACTGAACAGCTGAAAGGCTTTTCTCCAGAATGAACTCTCATGTGAACAGTCAAGTGTGCTTTCTGGGTGAATCGGTTACCACAAACCGAACAGGGGAAAGGTTTTTCTCCAAAATGAACTCGCTTGTGTGCACTCAAGTGTAATTTCTGAGTGAATCCTTTACCACAAATTGAACAACTGAAAGGCTTTTCCATAGAATGAATTCCAATATGAACAGTTAAGCTTCCTTTATTACTAAATGTTTTATCACAAATTGAACATGTGAAAGGCTTTTCTCCAGAGTGAAGTCTCATGTGAGCCGTTAAATGTCCTTTCTGATTCAAGCCTTTACCACAAACTGAACATCTAAAAGGTTTTTCTCCAGAATGAAGTCGCATGTGAGTAGTTACACTTTGTTTATGAGTGAATCCTTTACCACAAATGGAACAGATAAACGGTGTTTCTCTTGTGTGGATTCTCATGTGTTTCGTCAGTTCATACTTTGAGCAACATCTTTTATCACACTCGGAGCAGATAAAAGATTTTTTGTCACATTCCACATCAGTCAGAGGGGCTTTTTTATTTTCTAAAGTCTTTAAACCAGAATGAGATTCTTTAGTCTCTTTCCAATCATTACTGTCATCAGTGTCAATTTCAGAAGAGTCTGAATTCATGTCCTCACTAGCTGGATCCATGTTTCTGGGGGATTGTGGTCCTCCACAGTCCTCTTCATCAGATTCTGTTTTCGTCTGTTCAGTTGAGCTGCTGGCTGGAGGCTCTGCCTCTCTGTTCTCCTCTGGCTGGCTTGGATCAAGCTGGGGGGAATGAGCTTCCTCTTCATCACTTTCACTCTTCACATGGCCAGGATTGAAGGTGAACTTGATGATATCAGCCTCCTCCAGACATTGAAGCTGCTCTCCCTCCAGATGGCTGCAGAGTTCCTCCTGTTCCTCTTTAATGTAAGGGGGCTCTGGATCCTCCTGTTTCACACTGGCCATGCTGGGATCTAAAACCATGACTTAGTTTGAAGTTGGTGGTGTTTGCACCAGTACAGACTGACACATTCAAGCAGAAGAGGCAATTAGAGGTACAACCCCTGTTGTATTATGTGTATCATGTATGAAAAACTGAAAATACAGACCCCTGGTTGATTTTATTTGACGCTCTGCTGACCGCTTCAGGTGTAAATGTTGTCACCTGCTAAAGCTGAGGTTGGTAATGTTGGAACAACCAGGGAGTAAGCAAGATTTTGAAAGTATCCAACCAATAAAATCCTACCACCTACCTTTAGTCCTCCCTCTAAAGCCACGCCCCAAAACACACAAACTGGCACTACCTGACTACTGCTGGAGGACGGGTGCAGAGAGTCATGGAGAAAGGAGTGCAGCACATCATTCTCATCACAGCCGTATCCAACTACAACTAATTCCTGGCACATTCATACGACCGTGTATAAGGGCCACTATATACTGTAGATAGAAAATAACTTGCAAAGGGTCATTCACACACACTGCTGAACGCAAGCACACACTACTACACGCATGTATAACCTCTCATATATGATGATCATGAACTTTTACAGGTAAAAGTTCTCACATGCATTACTGACGCATTCACACAGCTACAAGGTTTTTTAGTAGTTTCTGTGTGTGCTCTAAGTAGAATTCATATGCTTTCAGTTGAGTAAGTGAATAAACACACAGGTCGGCCATCCCATCCAATCATTTCATTCGGTCCGAATGATTCGATGGGCATAATTCAGGACAACTAGAGCCACAGATTTTTTTTTTTTAATTTAGAGATTTTCATTTATTGATTGTTGTCTGGATGTTCAGACGATTTCTACAAGTATAACAAAATTATGCTTCTACAGCACATTACCAACCCAGCTTTAAGATGGGCATCAGAAATATGACCCGTTGTGAAACAGGCGGAATGACTGCATCAACGTTTGCCTGGTTCGAACCTTTTTTTGTCCTTTTCTTAGACTCTTTTGGGACATGGCTGATCACTAAATGCTCCGACGGGAAAATCCTGCTCACTGATGATCGTGAACTGAGCGAACCATGGACAGTTGGTGCCGTGCCAAGATAACGCAAGAGGCGTAATGAGTAGAAGACAACGAGTGTGAAAAGTGCGTCAAATCAGTGTAAACAAACCTGCACCGAGTAAACGAAGTTCAGGACTCAAACCGACGTCGAGTAGTTTGCATGTTGTCTCATTTCCCTCTTTTGAAAGCGAAACATCATGGGGTTCAGACATTTCCGAGCAAAGTCAGTGACTAGCGCCGCGACATGAAGTTCCGTCAGTGTGCATGGATTTCCAGCTAGCAAGTTAAGCTAACTTCAACAGGTTTGTAGGCTAGCAGGACATGAGCCAGCAATAAAAGGCGAACAGCACAAAGTCCGGTCGGACACGTTAATCCACGCATGCAGACGCACGAATTGTTCATTCCTGGTGGATGGAAAATCAAGTTTAGAAAAAAAACCCGGAAGAAACGAAGCAGAGACTCAACGAAACGCCATTTTGCTTAGAGTAAAACGCTTGCTACATTAAGAGAAATCACTTCCGGTCAAACAGTAGCAAGCCATCGGAGCAGTGTGTAAGACAGCAATTCATTTTCCATCTCAATAATCGCCAATTCTCCCTGCCCTCCACGCAATTGGTTTAAGATTTAAACTTCAACTCGTATAAGAGTAATAAGTCCTCTCTTTTGCACCAAACCACAGATCCTTGAGAAACAAGATCGGACAGGACATAACGTTATTTGATAAATGCAATCTTTAGTATGTTACAAACAAGGCAGTTGTTACTACTAAGGCAGTTGGGTAGCCAGCACAGGGCCATCAAAACAAACACAAGCAAGGTGCTGAGAAGCAAAATACAAAATCATGCAAAGCTACAGGGTTCTAAGATTCGGCAAACAGACCCTTACACATCCCTTATTATGCAAAACCAATTTTGCATTTCCCCCCTGCATGTCATTGTCAATCTCTGACCTAACCTGATGACGCTCTCTGGATTATACAACAGCACAAATCATGTGAAGCGGTTTAAGAAAATATCTTCCAAAGATTTTTAAAATCTGTCATTTGTGACAAGAAATGTTGAGGAAATACATCCACAGACTGGACTCCTCACACACACAGCCCAGAGGATGGAGGCAGAAATGTGTCCAGTTTTAGCTGCAGCGACCAACATCAAGATATGTATCTTCTACAGAGATCACACAAACAAACAGAGGAATGGATTAAGTTTATTTTTTAACAACAACGTTCCTCAAACCATTGATAAAACTACATTTGATTGTTCCAGCAAAATGCAGAGGGTTCCCCAACCCTGCAGGAGGGAGAGGAGAAAGTTTGGCGATGGGGTGCCAGCATATGATGCACGTACATACACAAGGGCAGATCCAAAGTTCTATTGTCTGTACTGTAGCAGTCCACATAATGACTCACTGACAAAACTGACCACACAAACGGTATGTTCAAGATGCAGCAGCAATGACAAATTTTCATTATGTACAGTGAAAAAATGCTTATTACATACATTTCATAGACATGGACCATGAATGCTTTGATTCCCCATTTACCTCATATATACTAATCTTGAGAAACCAGAAAATATTTCAGGCCTTGGGAAGAACCCATTCATTTTTTACGTTTTCAACACTTTTTAACTGAGAAGTTTTTCCAAAGAAAGCAGTTGCATGTGAGCAGTTACACTCAGTTTACCACAAATTGAACATCTGAATGATTTTTTCTTCTGAATGAATTCTCATGAGTAGTTATTTGTGATTTCTGATTGCATGTTCTATGGCAAACTGAACATCCGAAAGGTTTTTCTCCAGAATGAAGGCTCGTGTGAATAGTTAAGCTTTGTCTATGAGAATCCTTTACCAGAAATTGAACACCCGAAAGACATTTCCCCACAATGAACTCTCATGAGTACTTAATTGCAATTCATAAGTAAGTGCGTTTTCACACACTGTACAACTAAATGGCTTTCACCAGAATGAAGTAACCTGATTAATAAAGCTTTATGATTGACATCTTTAACACAAAATGAACATTTCAAAGGCTTTTCTTCAGAATGAATTCTAACTGACTGCTTGACTGTGTGGAAAGGGGAAATATGTCACACTATGTTGTGCAAGTGGTGTATATGAGCAGCTAAACTTTGTTTATGAGTGAATCCTTTATCACAAACTGAGCAGCTGAAAGGTTTTTCTCCAGAATGACTTCTCATATGAGTGGTTAAGTTTGATTTATGTGTGAATCCTTTACCACAAATACCACATCTGAAAGGCTTTTCTCCTGAATGAACTCTCAAATGAGTAGTTAACTGTGAGTTTTGATTGAATCTTTTACCACAAACTGAACATCTGAAAGGTTTTTCTCCAGAGTGAAGTCTGGTGTGAATAGTTAAGCTTTGTTTGTGAGTGAAAGCTTTACCGCAAATAGAACAGCTGAAAGACTTTTCTCCAGAATGAACTCTCATATGAGTACTTAATTGTGATTTCTGAGTGAATCCTTTCCCACAAACTGTACAACTGAATGGTTTTTCACCAGTATGAAGTAGCATGTGATTAATGAAACTTTGTTTATGGGTGAATCCTTTGACACAAACTGAACATCTCAAAGGCTTTTCTCCAGAATGAACTCTCACGTGCGTAGTTAAGCTTTGTTTATGAGTAAATCCTTTACCACAAACTGAGCAGCTGAAAGGTTTTTCTCCAGAATGACTTCTCATGTGAGTAGTTAGATTTGATTTATGAGTGAATCCTTTACCACAAACTAAACATTTGAAGGGTTTTTCTCCAGAGTGAACTCTAACATGAACAGTTAAGTGTGACTTCTGAGTGAATCCTTTACCACAAACTGAGCAGACAAATGGTTTCTCTCCTGTGTGGATTCTGATGTGATTCATCAATTCATACTTGGAGGAAAATCTTTTATTGCACTCAGGGCAAATAAAAGATTTCTTGTCACTGTTACATCCCATCTGACTTAGAGTCTTCAAAGGTGACTGAGGTTCTCTGGTCTCCCAGTCATTGCTGTCATCCGTCTCTATTTCAGAAGAGTCTGATTCTTTGTCCTCACTTGCTGGATCCCAGTTCCTGTGAGGTTGTGACCGTTGACAATCATTTTGATCGGATATTATTTTAATTTGTTCAGCTGAGCTGGTGCCTGGAAGCTCTGCCTCTCTGTTCTCCGCATTTTGGCAACGATGAAGCTGGCAGGACTCCGCTTCTTCCTCATCACTTTCACTCTTCACATGGCCAGCATCAAAGGGGAATTTGATGATATCAGCCTCCTCCAGACCTAGAATCTGCTCTTCCTCGCGACGGTTGCATAGTTCCTCCTGTTCTTCTTTAATGTGCGGTTCTGGATCCTCCTCTTTCACACTGATGCTCCACTCATGATGCCCCAACAGGTGCTGGACATCTGCACGGGAACAATGGTATAATTACTCATGTAATAAGTAGAGTTTAACAAGTAGTACGTGAAGTTTTATTTCCAATTTTGTTTTGTACTATCTATCTATCTATTGACACTTGAAATCATTCACATATCCTATCATGGTCTAAGTCTGCAATAAGAAATAATCTTGCTAACACATTTTGAGTGTGCAACATGCAGATAGGAATTGGGAAGAAAAAATCTGTAGGGCTTGTAATAAAATATGCAATGAAGGTCATGTGTATAAAATGCTATACAATAATCATTTACGTATTTTATAGTATTTTGCTTATTTTGGCACACTGTACTGGCATTATTCTGGCCGTCATTCAATAATCGTCCAGTGTCTAATATTTTGATATTTACACCGATTTGTATCTCACTAAGTATTAGTTTTTATATATGGATAGAGGTTGCGTTATTACTTATGTGAAATTCGCAAAGAGACATTCCTAGTATGAATTATAGTTGGCCAATAATATAATTCTGATCTACTGGGAGTTTTACAAACAAACACATGATCGAACCTGCTTCGTTGAAACGAACAGCGTCCGGTTTTCGTGGCCGCTCGTTTTCCTCTTTTGAAGGAGAAACAACGTGGAATTTAGACATTTTCACATGATGGCACGAGACACGCACTTTGTTTTCCGTGAAACCTCTGTGTTCCTAAGATCCATCACTGTCCGTGTGTTTCAAGCTAGCAAGCTAAGCTCCAACATCTAGGCGAGCAGGAGATGAATCAGCAATACGACGATGAGAAAAAAGAAACAGCACAAAGTCCATTCAGACACGTTACTCCACGCACACGGAGGAACTGGTGGTTAAATTTTGCTGGATGACAAATCACTTTAGACAATAAACACGGCGAAAAACGGAAACGAAATACCATCTAGGGAAACGCGTGAAAAGCTTCTCGTTCGCAAGAGAAATTACTTCCGGTCGTATGGTAGTTGTATCTCTTGAAAATAAAACAGCCTGCCTCTGTTTGCTTAGAATCACGTTAACAAACGCGTGTCTGTGTACATAACAGTTATGATACAACTCATCTTTGTCTCATATGGAGTCTGAGACTGAGTCCAGACTTCCCTCCAGAGCTGGGTCTCTGAGTCCTGGAAACCCACACAAGTCAGTCACAATCTCCCCCTCAGGTAGAGAGTATACAACTGCACGTTTCAATCAGTAAAGAAAACATAGACATCAAATAATACATCTTAAGTCAGAGCCAAATTATCGTAAAATTAAGAAAAGAAAATTCTATAGATTTTTTCTTGCTTTTTAATTTTTAATACCATTTATAGTGGAGCCACATTGTTTATCAATTATGCATTTAATCTCCTTTTTAATGCACCCTGTTTGAATAGTTTGCTCTTAATTTCCAGTGCCCTTATTCTGCCTGATTACTTATTCAAACTATTAATCTTGATCTTTATATCTGTATGGTCATTTAAGATCAAAGGTTCAATCATAACATTCATCCTTGCTTTAAAGATCTTCTGACATAAACTAGTAAACAAACCGTGACTGTAGAAATTGGTTATTTTTGTTGCACGTATATATACATAAAACTAGGTTTTTATGTCTCCATTTATCTCAGACCACCAACCTTATAGCTCAATTCATTTACACAACCATCAGATTTAGGGAGCCGAGAGCTGAGCCAAGAGCCAAGAGGCTGGCAGTCTCTGTATCTTTAAATCTTGTCTAAAAACTTACTTATTCTCATTACACTAAGTAAAGAGTCTCTGTACCAGACCTTAGGTCTGGGTTAAGCGACAGCTCATCCGGAGTCAGTCAGCAGTAGTGTAGTGTAAGCATTCAGAAAAAGAATAAATAAAGTCTACTGACAGGACCTATGACCGAGAATGGATCAAGAGAAAAATTCACTAAATACTATGTGAGGTTATAAAGGGGTATAACAGAGTTCAGTTTCGCTTTTCACACTAAGGAGTGCAGGCAGAGTGTTGGGAAGGAAACAAAAAGCTTGAGAAGGAAGAGTAGCTTTTCCTCATTTTCATACCTCCCCTCAAGAGGCCGATTGCTGCAAGTGTGCGTGTCAGGTGGAGTCGCGCAAAGACCCCGCTGGCACCGTGCACAGCCCGGCAATATAAATGATAAGGGAAACTCTGGAGAACTTAAAATTGTCCACCTCTGACACTAGGTTCTGGGACTATCAATAGTGGAGTATTGCTCCATATAACCAAAGGGCAAAAATTCACACTACGTAATTTATATTCTTCTGCTTTTTCCTATGGCCCATCAAAATCCTTCACTTGTATATTTTGGCGAAATAAAGTATAGGATTGTGACTGTAATTATGTCTGCCATGATCAGAATTTACAGTATAATTTCTAAATACAAAGCATCGTAAAAACTTTGTTACTCGTACGTGTCATCAATGAGCATGGGCAATCACTTGGCAATTTACTACTCGATGATAAAAAAAATAGTTGGCAATGATATTCATGCATACATTTTATTGATATATTATTATATTATTATGGTCACTTAGTTGTTGAAGCTCTACAACACACCATCATCTTCTATGCTGTAGTTTTAAGAAATTCATCTTGTACAGAGGAGTATGCATTATAATGTGATAAAAGACAGTGGCAACATTTCAGTGTCATGAAGTATAAATCAATGAGTTGATGATTCCATACTTCCTCCCATATACTGATTAAAAAAAAACTGCAAATACTTCAAGCCTTAAAATGGGAGCCACAGCCAGCCAGGGCAATAATAGAACAGTTCTTTGAGAACTAAAATTACAATAATGAATAAAGACTACAACATCAGCACTACAGCCCTGTTTTTAATCAGAGTCCTTTGGTAGGTTTGCTTGTAACAGAAAGCACTAAAACAAATAGCTCGGGAGAAAAGATTAATTTTTTACTTTTTTAACACGATTTTCTGCACAATGATGCTGCATGTGAGTTGTCATGGTTTGTTTATAACTGAATTCTTTTCTGCAAACAGAACAGCTGAAAGGCTTTTCTCCAGAATGAATTCTCATGTGGACATTTAAATGTGGTTTCTGAGTGAACTCTTTGTGACAAACAGAACAGCTGAAAGGCTTTTCTCCAGAGTGAACTCTCATGTGAACAGTTAAACTATGTTTATGAGTGAATCCTTTACCACAAACTGAACAGTTGAAAGGTTTTTCTCCAGAGTGAAGTCTCATGTGAACATTTAGGCCCTGTTTATGCGTAAATCCTTTACTGCAATCTGCACAACTAAAGGGCTTTTCTCCAGAGTGAAGCCTCATGTGAACAGTTAAATTACATTTCTTATGGAATCTTTTACTACAAACTGAGCATCTGAAAGGTTTTTCTCCAGAATGAAGTCGCATGTGATTAGTTAAGCCTCGTTTATGAGCGAATACCTTGCCACAAACAAAACAACTGAAAGGTTTTTCTCCAGAGTGAAGTCGCATGTGAACAGTTCGGCTCTGTTTATGAGTGAATGCTTTGCCACAATCTGCACAGCTGAAAGGCTTTTCTTCAGAGTGAACTCTCTTGTGACTTGTTAAGCCATGTTTATGAGTGAATACTTTACCACAATCATGACATCTGAAAGGTTTTTCTCCTGAATGAATTCTCATGTGAATAGTTAAGTTGTGTTTCTGAGTGAATCCTTTACCACAAACGGAGCAGAGATATGGTTTCTCTCCCACATGAATTTTCATGTGCCTCATCAGAGCAGACTTGAAGCGAAATATTTTACCACATTTAGAGCAGATAAAAGATTTCTTGTCAATGTCACATCCCTCATCACTTGGTGGAACTTGTTTGTTCATCAGAGTCTTTAAATGTAGCTGAAGTTTTCTGGTCTCCTCCCAGTCATAGCTGTCATCAGTCTCGGGCTCTGAAGAGTCTGAATTCTTACGGTCTGGTTGTGGTCTTTCACAGTCATCTTCATCAGCTTCTTCTTTCACGTGCTCAGTTGAGCTGCTGGCTGGAGGTTCTACGTCTTTGTCCTCCTCACTTTGCCATTGATGAAGCCGACAGGACTGAGCTTCCTCATCATTATTTTCACTCTTCACAGCAATAGGATCAAAGGTGAACTTAAAGATATCAGCCTCTTCCAGACCTTGAAGCTGTTCTACCACCTGATGGCTGCAAAGTTCCTCTGGTTCCTCTTTAATGAGAGGGGGTTCTAGATCCTCCTGTTTCACATTGGAGCTCCACGCCTGCTGCACCAACAGCTGTTGGACATCTGCAGGGAACAATGGAATACACAGAACATTATATCAAATTGAGTTATTCACAGACACCAATGTGCTTTGGTGAGTCCAACTCTAGTGGTGCCTCACTTCTAATCCTCGTTGACCTACACACAATGATTATTATTAGAAATACACACAGACGCACAGGCAATCAAAGGAATAGGGCTTCTACATCCAGCCCTGAAGTCACCAGAAATTTATTCTCTCAAAGTGAGTGACCACTAACTGAAACACTAATCCACCAACTGTCCCATTTTGCCTGTGTGTAATAGCATCCCAATCCTAAAAAAGTGAAACAGTCCCTGGAAACCAGCAGTTGTGGATAGATTGTTCTAGCCAGGTACTTTGGTGTATTTTATTTACCTATAGTGGCCCTAAATACGCCTTTTTATGTCATGAAGCTGGCCTATTTTTTATTTGCAAAATTTTTAAAGCAATTGGGCTGCTTTATGTTTTATTTATTGTTACGTAGTCACCTTTTTATGATATCCACTTGAACAAAAATGGATAAGACAAACTATGATGCCACTGTTCGTGATAGAATCCCAATAACCCAATGAACCCAATAAAAATAATAAAACATTTAAAGAGGTTTATTTATTATTGTTAGAATTTCATAAGTGGAACAAATCATGGTTTTACAGTAATCGAAATGCAAAGTCAAATTACCAAATAATCATAAATAGCCGAATGTAGAGTAGCAACATGTCACGTGGTAAACGTCGCGGTGCTCTCCATGGTGCTGATCCTGCTGCTAGGACCATTGGGACAAACACATTAAAGAATGTTCATTTAGAGATATAAGTGATGTGGATAGGAAAATTCAGACCTAATAGACTGTGTTACCTTCATTACAAGGCTCAATACGGCTTGTGGCTCCACGCAGATCGTTTTTTTAATTCGTCCAAAAATGGCTTTTGATTGTAAAGGTTGCAGACCACTGTACTGGGAGAATGTGGTTTGAAAGTTTGGCTATAAGGCTTCCTCAGTTTTTGAAAGTGTGGGAACAGATACTAGTATTTAAAGTACCACTTTGCCACAGCCAAAGCAGTGCAAACACCCATCGGATGTTGTGATGTTTCCAACTCTTTTCACCTCACCAAAACCTGGCAGCCCTGATCATTTGGGTGGTTCCGGCCACTGAATACTTCGACTAGTATTTATTGGTACAAAAATCTCAACTTTGGTCTCCATCCAGCAAATGAATAATCGTATACCTGCTGGCATATATGAACACGGATGGGGACTTTTAGAAATACATGCAATAAGAAAAATGAAGACAACAAACCTGCTCCATGTAAACAAACGCCAGCGTCCAAAGCAGCATCCAGTATTTTGCGTTGTCCATCGCTCTCCCCTTGCGCAACAGAAACTTTGTGGAGTTTAGACATTTTCGCACGACGGTGCGAACTTTTTCTGTTGCTGTGTTCAACCTGTTGGTGTTCTGGGCTGAGACGGGAACTGTTAGGTGCTTTGAGGCTGGAACGCTAACTTCAATAGCATTGTAGGCTAACGGAAGATGAGTCGGCAATAAAAGGCTGATAAAAGAGTCCACCTAGACACGTTTATCCACATCTACTGAAATAATGTTTCATTCCTTCATGATGGAAAGTCAACTTTGGAAACGAAATGCGGACGAAAATAGAGCAAAATCTCAGAGGCGCCATTTATATCAACAAACCAGTCGCTGCAAGGGATATCACTTCCGGTATATCGTTGTCGCCTTCAAAATAAAGGTTTCAAAGTGTTCCTACAATCGCGTGCCTACTTAACACAGTGGCCCTCATTCATCAACACGATATGACTTCGCATGCTGTATTAACGAAAACATTCACTCATAATCTGGGGATAAATTTGTTCGTATGGTTAATTGTTCTTAGATAGCATGAAATTTACCAGCGGTCGGGACTATTCGGAAACAGTATTGTAGCAGCCAAGGAGTCAGATCGACTTAAGGTTAGAGAGGCACAGGATATAGCCAAAAGGGCTTATTTTTACAGTAGCATCAGCTTCCAATCATCTTTGTAGTGAAGTGAGTGACAGGTGTCATGGCACACCCCCCTGGATTTGCAGCTCATTTGGGCTAAAGTCATTCAGCCAACAGGCCACTGACTGACAGCGTCCAGTGTGTGGGACGAGCAAAGAGGAACTGAAAGATGAGCTGACGGTGATGTACGATGATGTGTGGAGTTTGCGGGGTTATCCTTTGCGATGTCACTGCTGAGAATGTTGACTGACAACAATCTGCAATGCACTTAACATTGACAACATTGAAATTAACGCAAATAGCCATCACAACCCCCATGAGGGTTAAATAATTTCCTCGTAGTACTATGGGACAGGACAGGCTCTTTTATTCATGACATGCTGTTTGACACAACGTGTTGCGAAATGGTTGTGTTCAAATCAGTTGCATCGTCAACATTTTTTACAGTTGGAATAGGTTATGTGGTGCATCCCTAGCTGCAACCAGAGACACAACATGAATGGACAGCGGTCTGCTGCTCTTTGCTTTCAACAGGGTTGTGGTCACGTAATGATGCTCTGATTCGCTCAAACATTGCAGCATATTAATCAACAATGATCTCTGACATTCTGAAAACCTTTTTATCTTTAACTCATTTCTACAACCGTGTCCTTGAAGGCAGAGATTTCCAGGTATTCATTGTTAGTCTGACAAATTTTTGGATTTGAAGGCCTAGGCTTCCATTCAGCATACATGTAATCCATCGAGCAGTTCAGACTTTACATCAGTTTGCCTTTGAACTGTGGTTCTGCTGAAATAAATCACTGTTGACAGCATGCAGTGTACACTGATTGATACATTCTAAGTCTCCCCACAAGAGTTTGGTGGTGGATTGAGTGTTGTTGCTGCGCTGCAGGATGGAACATCTTGATTTTGAAGAGCCATTACCCTGTTCTATAATCCACATTTTAGTAAAATCAATAGTCCATAAAAGAGGCTTTAAATGAAAGTGTATGATTGTTTGATAAAGGTTTATCTGCAGCAGTCTGGTTCCTTTCCTTTTATATGTCGCTGACGTGAACACACACCCTTCCAGGAGGTTCCAAGCTTGAGGCTTGATTGGTACAACTCCACACACTGAGGCAAACATTCAACAGCAGGGGGACCAAGGGCTTAACTCGATGTATGTCTAACCCTACATTTTTGTTTGATCACAGTACAGACAACAATTAGGACTATCCAGAGTTCAGCAGTTAGATTTTTGAGATTCACAAGTTTGCCTGTTGACATGACTAACATGTTACCAATTTAAGTCTTTCTGAGAATCATTTCTGAAAGTCAGAAAGAGAATGACTCGCAAAGGGTAAGCCAGATAACACCCCTATTTAGCATATGAAAGGCAATCAATGAGCACTGCTCTAACATATTTAAATTTTTTATTCATAATATACACGCATGAAATTTTAAAGACACTGCTACATATTCCAACATATATTACTCTTACAACCACTTTGCTGAGCCTTATGGTAAATTTAGTCTTAACAAATATTTATCTCAATGCAAGCTCTTTTTGAAGTCTTCCCATAATTGATATGGAATACAATACAGATGTTCACAGTATAATGAAAATTGTTTTACACATTTGTTTCTCGAAAAAATTATCTCAAATATATCACATCGCCCAGTGAAGTAGTTTCAATGTTCATAGGATACAAAATCATAAAGCTGCTGTATCTTGTAAGAAGAAAAGCACAAATTGTAAAAGAAATCTCTCTACAAACCCATAAAGGAGCAAACCCCACCATATTTGCACCTTTGACTTCTCTAAAAATATGTTATAACTGCAGCCACAAGAACAAATAATCATCTTGTACAGTGAGACAAAGTTCTGACTGACTAATGATAATCAAAACATAACTGAAGCAATTCATAACAGTATAAAAATATAAAAATCTTAAGAATACAACCGTAAGGCATTAAGTCTCTGTTTTCCTACCAAATACTGATATATACTTGAGGTCTTAAAGTGGTACTTGGCAAGAGCCTTAGTTCAGAACCATGGAAAAACGTATTTTCTCAATTAAATATAAATAGTAGTCTATAAACCGCATCAGCTCTTTGTTATCTCCAGTGTCTTTTGGTTGGTTTATTAGCGGGATTACCCAAAAAGTGCCAAAACAAGGTCCAGAGAGAAACGTTAATTAAATTTTTACTTGAATAGAAGCGGTGAATGGTTTTCCGGGAGAATGAAGTCGCATGTGACTAGTTAAGCCTTGTTTATGAGTGAACCTTTTACTACAAACTGTGCAGCCGAAAGGCTTCTCTCCAGAATGGATTCTCAAGTGACTAGTTAAGAGTGTTTTCCGAGTGAATCCATTACCACAAACTGAACATCTGAAAGGTTTTTCTCCAGAATGAATTCGCATGTGAGTAGTTAAGCTTTGTTTATGAGTGAATCTATTACCACAAACTGTACATCCAAAAGGCTTTTCTCCAGAATGTACTCTCACGTGAACATTTAAGGTTTTCTTATAAGTGAATCTTTTACTACAAACTGAACATCCAAACGGCTTTTCTCCAGAGTGAATTCTCATGTGACTAGTTAATTGTGTTTTCAATGTGAATCCATCACCACAAAC
>OMNV01026134.1:0-79408 GCA_900303265.1 Brotula barbata | reverse complement strand
AGCGAGAGAGCTCGTGGGAAATATGCAGCCGGGCAGGCGGCATCCCAAAAGAGGCACGGACAGGAAATGAAGAGCAACATGATTGCTGGTTTTAATCTGTTTTGGATTATGTGTGAAGTTTGTGAGTGACTTGTGGTACCACTTAAAGCAACAAGTGATAAAGTTTTATTTAATGTGGAGAGAAATGTTTATTGGTTTCATTATCAGACTCACTCGGCCGCGGCGTGCGGCCACTACAGAGCGTCTTTCAACTCCAGCGCTGAGTTTGCATCAAAGCCCAAATGTGTTTGCCATCAAAATATGACAAAGTACTTCAACGGCATTATCCCGAGAAATCGCGTTAAACTTGTAGTAATGACATTACTGTAATCCCATTTCATGTCCTGCATTCGCGCCCTGATTGTCCGCCGGTTTGATATTAGATCCATAAAGCACCAAAGTGTTTTTACCAAACTGTAACTGAAGTACAGCTTGACACCAACCTGTGGGGCTCCTGTGTGTGAGGAGGGGCCCACGCCAAGTAGGCGCTGTAATCCTGTTTGTTGTCTGCTCTCACAGTATCTCCGCACTCGCCCGGGGGGCCCAGCTGATGTCTGTGCCCCCCCACTCCCCTCCCCCGGGGGGGGTTTAGGCAAGCTGCCAGGTTTTTTTTCTTCTTCTTTTTTTTTTAAATAGTGTTTTATAGCTGGAAACCCAAACCACCTGCCTGCTCTGCTTTTTACGAAGGGGAATAATGGCACCAGCTGAGTGCCGTTAGTCTAATTTGGCCTGTCATCAAACAAAAAAGTCATTAAGAGAGAACTGACAAGATTACGGGGGCGTGGTCCGACTGTGAGAGATGAAAAGGGAAAAAGCTCGTTTCCCCCCCGTGTGGCGTTTTCCACTTCTTGCTGTCTTGTTGTTTTTATTGGATTACAAGAAGTGTTTCGCTCAGAAGCACCCAAAACTAATTTTGTTTCTCTCTCTCTCTCTCTCTCTCTCTCTCTCTCTTTCTTTGCAAGGGATGACCTTGAGACCAGAGAGGCCCCCGCCTTCACCGGAGTCAACACAGACCCGACCCCGAATCCCCCAGATCCACATCCCCCTCATCATCCCACATCACAGCCCCCGCCAAACGCAGCGCAAGCCCAGCCAGCACGCCCTGCCCAGCCCCCAACAACCGGGACATCCCACTCTGAACGCGGTTCCCAGAAGGACGGTGGAGGAGACCGGCGAGGCTGGACCCCCTGGGTTCATGCGCAGGGTAACCGTGCGGAGGGGGTCGGAGGATTCGTCGTCCGTGCCCATGAAAGGGTTTGCCGGAGCGCCAGGTGAGCAGTGCTAATGGTGATTATGGGCTTTGGAACATCTGGACTGTAACCTCCCCGCAGCTGAAAATGTTGTTTTTCCCCTGTGTATGTCTGAGCAACGTGAGCCGCGAAAATCTGCTGCTAAAAGCCGGCGTTCGTGTCACCCGAGACCACAAGGATTTGGGGCACAAATCCACCATCGCGGACAGCTCGGCTAAAGCTGCTCTATCTGAACCGTGTGGACAAACAGTAAAACAAGGGGCCGCTCTGAGAAAGCTACTGTTGGAAAGGAACCAACATCAGCGGCGTTCTCATGGCTCCCTCGTGATCCGTGAGAACAGATCGTAGGATTCAAATCGGGGTTCAGATCCACAATTTGGCACCAAAAACCACTAAAACTTTCATTTCCACTCACTGGTTTTTGTTGTGATTTCCAGCCAAAGCAGCACAAATGCCCACAGGTGAGGTGTCCCTGAACGCAACACCGAGATGGAGTCTGAAGTCCGAAGTAGCTGGAACAGAGCTGGACGGACTCAGAAAGCCACTGGCAGAGCCATAATTATGCAGCGCAGATTATAACGTGTTCTGGTTAAATTTATACTCATTCTGGGAACGTAGCCACAGTGCCACGACCTGCGTGGAAACCAAACGTTGGCTCTGAACCCTCCACTCAGATGTTTGTTTGGGTGTTGTTCCTGCTGTGACATATTTAACGCGTGAGCTGTGTTTCACGTTAACTCGTTCGTGACATCACCGCGTCATTATGAGCACCTGGATGGACGACTTACCGTCTTTGTCCTCTTGTTTACGTTGCAGGCTATCCTCCCGTGCAGCCGGCGTCCTTCAGACCTCAGTCAGCCGGGCCCCAAGGTGATACAACAGTTCATTATCAACTTAAATGGCACGAACGTACGTGCGAAATCAGTGGGAAAAGTGGGAAACCGGTGAATGATGTGTTACCTGAGCGTGTGCGGCAGTGGGATTAAATGTGTGTGTGTGTGTGTGTGTGTGTTAGGATTAGCCGGGGTTCCCAAACCTTTCGTTAATTAAGATCTTATGTAATGTAGCTGATGACTGTATTTGCTTCTATTTTTTTTGACAATCACATCTATACGCATCACATCGAATGTAGTGAATGGATTATTTCATCTTGAATCAGACGGCCTGCGGTGATGATGAATGAAACACCTCTAAGATTGAAGGCGTTTCCTCCTCTGCGTGATCTAACACTCGCTCTTTATTCGTACGTTGCAGCTCCTGTAGCAGCCAAGGTGCCGTGGAACCCCGTGTATCAAACTCCATTTGAGCCGCCAGGTAAAAATCCAGCTGTTTATCTCCACGTATGATGGCCCTGGTTTCCCGTGATGCGATGGAAACGTATCACCGTGTAACTTTCCGTGTCCTCTCCAGTGTCAGTGGACAGCAGTGCCTTTGCTGATCCGTTCTCCTTCTCCGCCGGCCTCACCCAGCAGGCTTTCTCAGGAGACTTCGGCATCATCCGCTTTAACAGAGTTCTAGTCAACGACGGTGGACACTACAGTCCCCGCACAGGTACGAGAAAAACATTTATTGAACCGAAGATCAATTAAACACGAGTAATCTGTTTGAGTAAATGACTCTCGGACTCACAGGCGTCCATTAGACCCCGTGAACACTGGGAAACTGGTAACTGAGTTCACTTTAAGACTAATAAATCATTGTTATATAGAGGATTTGGGATTAGTCTAATCAAAAATACTCAAATGTTCAACTTTTTTAAAATATAAATATCATCATAGATCATTTCCGTCCATCATTGTCCCTGTCCTCATCCTGTTTCTCTGTCCGTTCTAAAGGAATCTTCACCGTCCCGATGGATGGCCGCTACCTGGTTTCGGGCCTGCTCACAGCAGAGCAGGGCGATCGAATCGAGGCCGTCCTCTCCGTGTCCAACCGCAGCGTCCAGAAGCTGCAGAGCTCAGCGCGGCCCGCGGCGGGCCCACACGGAGACTCGGCCGCGGGAAACTGCGGCTGCGGAGGCTCCGTGTCCTTCAGCCTGATCCTGCCCTTGAGGAAAGGAGATCGTGTGGGCATTGTGAGGACCGGAGGCCAGCTCGCCACCACGGAGGCCAGAGAGATCCTCTCCACTTACAGTGCCATCTTCCTCTACACTCCGCAGGCCCAAAGATAGCTGGTACTCAACCAGAGCAGCATGGACTCGTTTGTTCCTTCCAGTTGGACTGGAGGAAATGTGAGCAAACTACGGCTTTCACTGACTAGCTGAGATGTAGCTTTTTATCATGTGGCTTCACTGTCTGAAGTCTCAAATATTGTATTCATTGAAGAATTCCTCACATTAGTTTTTTTTTTTGTCATTTGCCAAAGATAACTGAGTGCAAGAGGCAGGATTTTCGATTTGTCTCTTAATATATTTAATAATCAGTTTACCTTTCTGTAACTAGTGTGAATGTATTGTGTCAAAGTGTTTATAAATTAACAAAATATATAAAGTTTTATTTTATTTTAACAAAACCATCTCAGAGACTCAATTTATAGCACATTCAACTGCTAATGGAATATAAGATGGCTGCTTAGACAATAAACCTTGAGGAAACACCTCTAAGTTTCAGCCTACTTTGTAACATTTACTCCAAACTTCATGTGAGCTGTGTGGCTCAGGGGGTTAGTGTGGCGGTCTGTGGATCAGAAGGTTGGTGGATCAAACCCCTGCTCCTCCGACCAACTCTGTTTCCGTTTTGTATATGTCAAATATGACTAAAGCCGGAGTTAGGCTTCCTGTAACGGTGGCACAATGGTTAGTGCTGGTGGCTCTCGGCGAGGAGATCGTGGGTTCAAATCCTGGTCGCTGGAGCTTGGCCGCATGTATCTTTTGAAAACTCGCCGCCAAATCTTTTTCTTTGAAATCCTCAACTAATGAGGTGATTGGATACAGGTGGTTGTTTGTTAACATAAACCAGAATGTGAGATCTACAAATAGAAGAGTTTTTTTTATTGGCTAAGTTTAAGGCAGTATTGAGAAAGACAAAAGGTTAAAGTAAAACTTAGTCATTACGTAATGTGGGCGTGGGTGAAAAATAAATTTCCCCACTGATCACTCCTGAGACTGAAAATATTTCAGCAGTAAACTGAAATATTGAACTTGCTGAAAAAAGAAACAAGTCGCTCATTAGCCTCAACTTCAACCTCTTGACGTCCAACATGTTCCCTGCTGACTGAATAATGAATATCGATTAAAGAATCACCTTCATGAATGTTTAACGTTTGTTGTTGTTCAGCAAAAAATAACATAAGTACATATCGATGCCTTGAGGAGTGTGAACATCAATCCTATCACATCTAGGCGCTATGAAACATTCATCCAGCCGCTGGTTACTGTTGACCTTCAGACCAAAATCCAAGTGGAGAAAGATTAAGCATAGCACAAACAAATGTATTCAGTTAGAAACTTTATTCAATACAAATATGACCACGAGCAACGACTCGTAAGCTTCAATCGGTCCGTATTTTTTCGTCGACGCGTATTGTTCTTTAAACATATTTTATACCACATTTCTATACAAATCAACACTGCATACACTTAATATATTTAGATCAGACAATCAAATAGCAAGCGTTACGTCCAAAAAAAAACAACAGAACGACGGTCATACGATGTAAAAGGAATAAAACATAACGACAGAGGCAGAACGTGATGATCGGCATACAGCATTTTTCCACAGCAGTTGAGGATTAAAGAAAACGTACTACGCCACAAAACCTGGAAACGGAGGAAGAGGTGTGATCGCTCCACACAAGATGTTTTACTTTCATAGAAAGAATGGAATCGTTTTAATTATAACTTCATGTGGAACAAATGGATCAGAGGGAAAAACACATCTGAGTCATCACAAAAACACGGAGTTCCAACGAGAGTGGATTACAGAAAACAATTCACCAAAATGAGGACTACCGGTACTTGCGGCGACGGTGAGTGAATGAGTAGCTGTCCTTATGAATTGTGCTTGTCAATACGATATTAATCCTGCTCCTTCTGATTATTAGTGCGTGTGCTCTTAGCTTGTACGTATAGTTGCGTTACTACTAAACCTGTGCTGGGGACGTGATCCATTCTGGTGGGCTGGCACCACCGTCCACAAATCAACCTACACAGACGGGCGAAGCACTTCAAAGGATTCCTGTACGCACTCAAGTATTTCCTGTTTAGTTCCTATCATTGCCCACGGGCTCTTCCTCTGCTCGCCCGAGGCATGGGATCAGTCTTTTTCTGACACACACACACACACATATATATCTACATACATACAGAGACAAATGGATAGCTTGTGTCCACAGCTGATAGCAGCTTAGGGCCTGTTCAGATCGTGGGAAACCACCCATGTGCAGCAAAGAACCGAGGGTGAAGGCGTTACTTTGAAGCCCCTCCGTCCATCTTTTTTTTTGCCTTCATCACCCCTCACTCTAGTCTAACCACACACGACATCAATACATTCCACAACAGCAAATCTGTCTGCGGTGATACGAGGTCATACACACACACAAGGAGGTAAACACAAATTCCTCACCTCTCACTCGTCACGTACTCTGGTCTATTGTCTGTGACGAGCCTGGAGTCATTCGGTGTCATACATGCAAACAGTCATCCTAAAGAGGACCTAACCACTGGAAACCCTTCAATTTAACATCAGATCTGCATATTTTCACCATTTCAACTCTAGCTTTGTCTTTTACACAGACACACACACACACATCCCATTATGAAAACTATGGATATTGAGGTTTTTGTTAAGAAATGTCTAAGTACCTACATTAAAACTTTCACTGTAAAATAAGAAATACACATGACTTGAAAATGGAGGAACAGAATAAAGGGATTCAAGTTAAACAAAGACGAAGGCTGAGCACTGTGCCCACAGACGACTCTTCAAAGGACTTGGCCAGCTAACTCTGAGGCCTAGCAATTACTGGTTAAGTGCATTTTACCCTGCAACCAACCACTGAACACCAACTTAAGTAATACCACATTGCATTTTCAGACAAACAAAGGCAGCACAACAGAAATCAATAACTTAAACCAGTATCAATTATCATAAATAATGACTGCATTGTTAACCAAAAGACTCGAGTCCCCGCTGTTTGTATAACAGAACGAGCATATAAACAAACAATTTGGGAAAAATCACACTTCACTTTGCATTTTCACATACACATTTGGCAAAAGACGTTCCAGTCAGAACCTTGACTGAATCACAGAATCAGACGTTAGAGTGAAATCACCTCTACAAATGGCTGACGACAGCCGTCTTAGTTCCTAAAAATATACTGTGTATAGTTACAGATTCAGTATTATTAAAGTTCACACGAATGAAGCCCCCCGACGGGTAGCTACTCCCACACAAATTTAGCAGCCATAGCAAAAGATTACTGCCACATTGATAGTGCTCACTGTTAATTTCCTTGTGTTTTTAATGAAACAGTGCGTTTCCTTGACTACCTCTCTTGTTAAGGATGTTCAGAATGTGAAATTACAAGTGCAGCCCCAGAAAAGATTCTTTTTTTTTCCCCCTCCATCTGCTCAGGGTTAGTGGCATTCAAGCATATGTCTTAGTAAGTCTAAGATGTGCGCTTAGAACTAATACGTCGTGCATGTGGCCTCCGTCTCTTCCCCAATAAGTGCACTCTCCCGTCTTCGCTTCAAGTTAGACGAGTTGCCACTTCAGACAAAAGAAGCTGAGCCTTAGATCTCGTTCCCTACGCAAAGATGTGGACTTAAAGGTGTTCGCTGGCAGGACCAGGAGGACCAAGTAAGTTGATAATTGGGAATTTGCTACTTTGCCCAAAGACATGATTTCTCAGATATTACTCCCCAGGATTTACCTCTAATTTCTAAGGGGTGATCGAAGTTTATCTGCTCTTTTTCTTCCCTTTTCTTTCCTTTTGTGTGTGCATTAGTGGAATTACACTACGTGTCAGCAGGGGTTGCATTTAAGTGCACAACCCAGGTGCATGATACGTACGCCTGGGTCTCACATAAGTGCTGGATTAGAGCAGTTCGTCGGGGTTGATGTCTGCTATGGGCTGTCTCCAGTAACAGAAAGCGCTGAACTCGGGCATTGCAAAGGCCTCAGTCTGCTCTTTACTCAGCAGAGGGAAAACATGCTCCACCAGCTCGCTCAGTCTGCCATAACTGTGGAGAGAGAGAGAGTGAAAAAACCCCACAATGAGACTGTGTGGATAAAAATGATGGCTTTGAAATGCATGCAACCTGTCCTTTCAATGTCTTTGTAAAATATAACCATACAGTGCCATTTTGGATATCTTACGGTCTTGCTCTTTTCACAAGACCCCCGGCAACATGAAGCCAGATTCAGTCAGCTGGTGTACTTACGAGGATTTGTTGCCTTTGGTCTGCTCCTGGATCAACTCTCCCTTGGGGTTGACTGTGAAGACCCGACACAAAGGAACCCCCACCTCCTTATAGGCAAACGCATCCTGCAAGGGGACACGCAAGGGTTACAGCCACAATCCATCATCCAAATGTAAACTGAAGGATTGACCTGTCTATCATCCGAAGGACAGAACTGGAAGCTGCCACCATTGCCAAATTGATTGAGCTTTTATGTTTTGAATATCATCATTAGTGTATGTGGAGAATAGGCTATTAATGGGTTGGGCCTTTTTTTTGATGCTGTAAATGTTTCCATCGATCATTTTTACAAGCACATGGGTAAAAATAAACAAACGCAATAAAACAAAAACAATCATCCAGTTATTTATTAAATAAATGATCAAACTATAATTTGGGCCTTGAATATATTAGGCACAGAAGTCAAATGATTACATAATTTTCACCAAGCTGTTACACAAACAGTGACAAAAACTGACATAAGCACCTTAATATTATCCACATGTTTGTGTTCCACCTAATGGCAAACTTTCTAGACTAAAGAACACGGTGGGCAACTAAGACTGTCTGAGAGAGACAGAGACATTTTGCTGGCTCTCCCATTTGGGTGTTGGTGTTTTTGCAGCTGAAGATGGGACGCTGTGCCCGGCTTGAGCTCCCTTCCACAGACTAGGCCACATGGGCCCATTCTCCGCCAGTGAACTCATCTTGGGTTCGGCCTAATGCTGATTTCATTTGTTTGGGTTCAGCCTAACGCTGATTTCATTTGTTTGCGTCTGTCACCAGCTAACCAAAGTGTCATGTTTGTTGGTCTTGCGCTAGACGATGACTGCATCGCCTTCTGAAACAGAGAGCTCATTGATGTTCCAAATGTCCAGTAGTCTCACATCCTCAAACGTCCATTAACTCACATTAATTCTATTCCCGAAGGCTGCGTAGAATGGCTGTTTATTATGCTGGAACAGGTTCTTGATGTCTGTAAGGCATTCAATCTTGAAGATCTCTGGTTTCTTCTCAATGACTTCCCTGAAGCAGATAGACAGTTTGATTAAAGCAACACACAGCATGTCTCATACCACGCGAGTGTTGAGCGCAAGAGATGTAATAAGTTGTGTAAACACAATATTCTACTAATCTTGCCTTGTGAACATTAACAGCTTCTGAATATGAATGACTCGCTGGAATAAATGAGGAGTCTCACAAGGAATAAGTCAGTCGGAAAAATCTGTCGAGTTTAACGTGAAATTAAGTTTGAGGACAAAGGGATTTAAGTTCGAGAAGAGTTTAACTGCTGAAAGAATGAAAATGTTAGGGACACGGAGGATTTATTTTTGAGACAAAGTGTGTATGCGATGACTTCAGTAATCAGAGGATTTTGGACAGTGATGCTGCCAAATTACAGAAATAGCACTAAACACAGGTCACCAACTGTATTACCACAGAAATGAACAGTAGATGCTTAGTGTCACCTTCAAGCTGATGCAAAGGCTTGTACCTGTGGAATGCAGAGAAGAGGCTGCTGGGGGACAGCATGAGAGGTCCCCGGGGCAGAATAATGCCCCCATCATTGACCCACTGCAGGTAACCTCTTGTCATGTCAGCCATGCCAATAGCTCGTGCTGAGCAGTACAAGAACTTGTAGCCATTCCTGCCAATGGGGAGAACAATGCTCATTAAGGACCATTTCTATGAAAGTTAATACCATGGGCAGCATCAGCGACTGCTAATAATAGTGCTATAATTATCCCAAAAGCAGACAATGCCTCCATTTTTCTTTCCTGTCTGCGTTTCCCCTCCTCCCCCACTTACTCAGCTACTGAGTGGTAAAGTTTGGCAATGCCCTGGTGAGTCCAGTCCTTCCCCAGCTGTGGCAGGATCTGTCCAAACACATCTGATCTAAAGAATGAAACAAACACATACAAAACATTAAGATGACAGGAATAAGACGATCTACCCAAGTTGCTAAGATCCAGGCTCCACATTACAGAGCAGATGTACTGAAGGGGAGTCGGAGAGAGCACGTGGGCGAAAAAAATGAAACGGATCGACTGAACAAGCTGTTCAAAAGAGGTTATATAAAGAACAAAATCCATTTTACCAATTCAACGTAAACAGAACATTATGAACCATTTTCCCTTAATGAGGTAACCTTCACCCATAGGGGAGGAACTTGATATCACTCTTGCCTTGTGGCTCTGCGTGCTTAGACTGAAATGTAAATGTGCTCATTATCTCCCCTTATGCCGGTCGCCTTATTACTAGCCACACGTCAAAGGTTGGCCTAAGGGGTCAAAGACATAATAAGCTGCAGTCAATCTGAAACTGTCTGATGTTGACCACCTATGAGCTGTTCGGCGCAGACATTAGGAAGTAGTCACATGTGTAAAAACGAAAGAAAAATGAGGATCAGTATGCTGGTTGAGGGGTCAGTGTGACTGGTTGTCTGTATACTTTCAGTTTAGATAGGAAACACTGAAAAAGCAGGAAAAATGTCTCAAGTGACGTAAAAATGTACGTACTTTGTGATGGTGCCATCAATGTCAGAGATAATGACTTTGTCATCCCAGTTCCACAGGTAGATGGTACCCTCGCAGCGGCATGTGCCCTGGTATTGGGTGGTGATGCTAAATGTCACATCATTAGGGCCCTCCTTCAGTTTCAGACTAGCCTGGAGACAGAGAGAAACGCTAAATGCATCTGCATGCATAGTTCATTCAGTAACTTGTTCCACCAGTGCAGGTACTGTGGATACAGTCGAATTTGGTACGACTGCCACAGTGAACATCCGAGGGTCTTTTGAGCCACCTACAGACTACAACTGGAACCTACACTATGCAATTCATCTCTAGACAGCAGAGGGCACTCCAACCTGGCAAATAACCCAAGCAACCGCCAAAATCCCATGGGTTTCTTATTCCACTCTGCATTCCTCTGTGTAATCTGATCAAAATTCTGTATCAACCACTTGTCTGTCACTTGCTGTGCTTTAATTTTCCTTTAACAGCACATTGCAACTGAGCTTCATGATTCAAATTCATACAGTGCAGTAGCATGTATGCTCATCTCCAATGGGCTGCTGCAACATAACTTCAATGGTTCAGAAACTTTCAAATTCATATTGGAATATTGAATGTCCTTGCCATCATAACTTTAATCCAGTTCACTATAGTGAAGCTGCACACAAACAAATCTCAGGTGGCAACATTTTCAAAATTAGACATTTTTGGTTTTAAATCTTGTACTTCAAGATTAATATAAGAGTGTGCTTACTATCTGATCAGAGGAGAGGCGCAATGACTTCCTGTAGGTGTGCGGGCTGGGGTGGGCCTGACTATCAGCTGGTTGCAACCTCTCTTGGCAGGACACAGCAGACACTTCTTTAGCCTCTTCATCACTCGACGAGTCGCCTGGTTTAGGCCTAGAGGGGGAGAAAAAAAAAAACATAACGTAGTCATTAAACACTGAATGTTTGACTGAATGCAGCATGAAAATCCCTACATATGGGGACTGAATTATTTTTCATCCTTTGGTATTTTCTTAGACGTCATTTATTCAGAGCAGCGATCAAATCAAGTCAAATAAAATTCTCTGCACTCAGGGTTTCAAGTAATTGGCAAAGTATACCTGCTCACTCAGTGTTTAATGTAATATGCTTGGCTGCACAACATGGTAGATTGACAAAACTAGAAATCATTTTAGAAAGCAAAGTCAGAACTCAGCATGTCACTGAACTCTTCAGGCTCAGGAGAATCAATAAAATAGACAGATGAGTATGTCAGCACTTACGGTAAGGGAAGCTTCTCGTGAGACATGGAGGGTTCTTCTTCTGGATGAGACTCCTTTGTTTCTAGCTTGGCTTCCGACTGAAAAAGGTAAGGAATTTCACAGCCAATAGAAAATACAAAGGATGAGTAAAAGTTGTCATCTTCAGGACAAATTTTGTCTTAGGAGACATGACCGTTTACAGACCTGCTTGATTGTACTATCTGCCCTCTTTCGCCAGAACCACCAGCGGCCTGACTTCTTTGGCATTTTCTCCTTCACCCAGGCCTCTTCTGTTGCCTTGGATACACAAGTGGAAAGAAAGAAATGTTAACAGTGAGTTGTGACACACACACACACACACACACACACACACACACACACACACACACAATAAATAATGGAAAAAAGGTTACCTTTGGTAAGTTTTTCTGAAATGCTTGTAAGCTTAGAATCAAAGGGGCAGCTAGTGTCCAGTTATAATATCTGGGAATACAGAAATTGTTGAATGTCAATTATTAACAGCATACAATATTTAACTTAAGACATTTCACTCCTGTGATAAAAAGTGCCAACATACCTATTTCCTATCTTTACTACCAGGTTCTGGTTATCTATAATAGCTGGATTTTCAGCAAATTCATGATAAGTGATGATATGCTCCATGAACTTTTCTGAAAAAAACAGAAAAACATTAATTCACACAAGGAATGATATGACCTGTCATAATGAACATTTACTAAATCAATTGAGAAGGCCGGGGAGACAACTTCAATATATTGACAGATTCAACACAATGCAAGCTCAAGTATGCACAAAAACATTTGACTTTTGACTTGGGACACGTCGTTACTGTTTAACCAGCCAACTATTTTTATGACTGCTATTCTAGTGTACCTTTGGATATTTCAGCATTTTCAGTCAGACCTCCACACAGAGAAAGTGTGACATCAGGGAGATCACTCGCAGAGTCAGACAAACACTCCGTCCCACTGTCAGCTGCTGCACTGCCCACTGACTGAGGAGACTGTGAGCCGGAGCACATCTCTGAATCCATCCAGTGCTTGGTGGCTGCCTCAGATTCACTGGAATGCCAGCAACAGTTTGTCAAAATTGCAAGCCTTTTTCGGCTTTGGTTTAAAAGTAACTTTTTCCTTTAAGTAAAGATTAGGTGAGGCTTTGATAAACTAACCTCTTGGGAAAATAACGTGCAGCAACATCAGGTTCAAGTACATTCAGGTCATCTAAGTAGATATCCTCAGGACCCTGATGTTGGCTCCTTTTTGGGACACCTGTTACATTTATAATTTAATGTATTATATAACAAAATTAAATGTATACAATGAAAAGTGAAGCAGGTGGCTGACAGAGTGGATGGGCACCTTTCTTCTTGGAGGGCGAATCACTCTGAATATTAGCAGGGGTGGACGTTGTTACATCAGATGGCAAGACATCTAAGGGCCCTGTGGGGGTTACAGGACCCACAGAGGGTATGGCGACAGGTGTTGAAGAAGTGACAGGGGTGCGTGGCTCAGGTTTGACAATAGCACACACTGAGGAGGCACCATCTGCCTTTGCAATCTCCGTGTCGTTCTCCATGGCCTCCGAACTGAGGATAACTCTGAAGTGAGTGTTCTCTGATGGGGTGATGGTAACAGTTTGTAGCTGTTCTGGCCTTTCTTTCTTGGTGATCTGGATATTAGAGAACAGATATTTGATATAAGACTGGAGCTGAGCAGACCTACAACTGTGTTGTAAATTGGAGAGGCACGTACCCTTGTTGTTTCTGGAAACTCTCCCCAGGTCCACTGCATGTGGGACTCAGCCCTCAGCAAAGACTCTGATGGCCTTATAACCAATTCAGAGTCACTCTTTGGGGAAAAAGCCTGAGACAAGCTAAGACTACGGGAGTAGATGAAGAAAGGAAGGCATTTAGATCCGAGTCTAGGTTATACTGTACTTTTACAAATGTGTTCTGTCTTTACATAATAAAGCACATACCTGTCAGCTGCCGACCAGTCACCATCAGACAATGGATAATTATCTAGGCATCTTCCTGCGGGTAATTTGGGGTCAGCGTCTCGCATTGTGGTCATAGACGGTGACCTTGGTTGCGGGTGAAAACGATAATTCATTAATCTCAATTTAACAAAGTTTAGCTAAAGAAAGCTTGATCCACAACCAATAAAGCATAGAACCAGAACCAACCTTGAGGCATGAGCTGCAGCTTCCTCATCAGAGCTGAGGTCCATCTCAAAGATCTCTTCATTTTGCCCAACACTGGACATAGCAGCAGTCGTATTAACAGGCGCATTAGCAGCAGTGACCGACATGGGTGGAGTCAGCTCCTCTCTCCGGGGGTCCCCTTTATGTTTCTTCTTCCGCCTCTTTTTCTTTTTTGTGGCCACAGTGCTGGGAGCAGGTGGCTCGGGTGGGTCCTCTAGGTCTGCAGGGTCATCGTCCAAAACCTGCTGTGCCATATGCTCCACTTCTGAGATCCAGAATAGGTGACTCTCAGTGGGAATCGGGGAGGTGGCCAGGTGGGCAGGAACAATTTGCTAAAACACCAAGGCACATCCTTAATTCTCAATGCAGATGGACAAACGTTGCCAAAGAGTGCAAACATTTTGACAATTTCACATGCATACTTTTGTACAACACATCACCTGACAAATACAGTAGCTATGTTATCTGAGTAATTTCTGCAACCACCAATAGCCATCATATTCTTTAAAAAGACTATGGGAATTAAGTTTACTTACCTCTTCGCTTAACACTTTACCTGCAAACTTTTGCTTCAATTTTTTGTGCCATATAAAAAAAATTAACCACATTAACAAATTAAGATTCTCACATTTTGTTCCTCAGTCTCTTGGACAAAAAAGGCCTCTCCATTGTCACCAAGCTTCATGTGCAGTTCGACAGGCTCTCCATTTACCTCAATGTCAATCTGAAAGTAGGCAGAAGGCAAAAAACTGAAAACTTTCAAAACAGGAAAAATGACAATGCAACTCTGAACAACTGGTGACTGTGAGAACAGAGGTGTTTACGTGATATTTAAAATGTGGAGTGTGCATACAGTATCTATACATATGAATCTTGCGCCTGGTTTAAAACAAAATTAAGTTTAACGGTTATCTTCCCTCTGCTTTCTTTCAACGTACTTCCAGCATTTGGTCTGACCTCACAGGACGCTTGTAGCTACTTAGAGCTCATCTGTCGCCAAAGGACATACTAAGCCTAATTAGCGCATGGGTCCGCAGGGATTGCACTTCATGGAGCCTGCCAATAGAACAGGGCCACTCATGTCTGCCGGGCAAGCACCCTGAGGAGCTGAGGCCCTTAGGAAACCTGACACCACAAACTCAAATCTAGGCCATGTCTGGCAGAGACGAGAGGAAAAAGGGCAGAGTTTGAAATTGGAGTGTCTTTCCACCACCTGAAGCTTAATCTTCATTATCAATATTAATTACATGAACATTCCTCCTGTCTTTAATAAAACAGGAGGTTGCCTTACTCCCTTTACTCGTTTGTTTGACGAGCAGCAGTCACAAGCTGTAATATTGTCCTATTTGGGCTTGCTATGGCAAGATAATTTATGAGTAGCCCATTTTGGGTGTTAATTTAAATGCTCCATTAATTATGAGCCCAGAATAAATCGGTGTGCTATTCACCCATTCACACTCAGGTCAGGACAGGTTACGTTCAATTTAAGTGGCTGAGTTGTGATTGCCAACACTCCATTGGCATACTGAAATTACTGATGGCAGCAGATGTTAAGAATCGATTCAAACAGTAGTATTAATACAGAATACAACTATGTTTTTCTATTCAAATTGTACATTATTAGCTATGACAGCAACTGTTGTATCTCATGACAAATAGGTGTAACTACTTCGTAATTTCTTTCATTTGAGAAGTGATCTTAAGGACATGTGTGCAACTATTACACAACAGTCATTAATGTGGTACTTCTTCACATTCCCTCCCCCTCCCAGATATGCAAGTTGTGGAACTGTTGCCATAGAAACCACTCTTTCATTCCTGTCTCTAGCCCATCAGCATTCTAGGTAGGTGGTGAGGCTGCACACATCCCCCACAAATCACCCACTTGGTGCAGAAGCAAACTAAAGAGTCATGGACATAAGGACTACATTTACTTCCTTTTGCCATTATGAAACATGATAAATCTTAAAATTGATTTCAGTCTGTTTGGTTGCAATTTTTTTGAAAATTGTTAAGTGGCACTACAGCACAATGGTTAATCACAGCTGGAATGCTGAAGACCAAACATCCTCTAATCTACAAGAACTAACTAACCAATCTAATCTAATACAAGATGTTGAACATTTGAAAAAAGGATCAAGAACATTTTAGATAAGACTTTTCTTCCAATTGGCTTGTGCCAAGTCTACCAGAACGACGAGTGGAAATTCCAAAGTAAATAAACTCAATTCACCTCAATTTCACTAATATGTCTCTGTATCAAGTCAGGATTTACGCTCTTTGGATGTCATCATAGTCGGTGAATGAAAAAGAATATGGGGGGAAAACAACAACAATCTATAAACTCACCACTTTCTCCTTAGAGCGCAGCACTCCCAACTTGCCGAAGCGCACATGGAACGGTGAACATTGGTAGCTGCCGTCTCTCTGGCGGACAACTACAACGTCAATGCAGCCAGACAGCGTGGCTTGATTGATGCCCTTGTACAGTTCCTTCACGGTCACCAACACCTGACCTGCCAACTGGCCCACGTAGTTCATGGTGCCCGCCTGGATGAAGGAGAAATTAGCTTAGTGTTACATACAGTATTGCTAGTAATTACCTTAGTATGTGGGATCACAAGGTGGGGCATGAAAGGCCTGATAAAGGGGAAATTTATTTTGGCCATTACAAGTCATAGCGTGTACGTTTTACTTTCCGTTTCAATTCCCTCACTCTAGGTAGCTCTCAGACGTCGTCGTAGTCAGTCAGCCTGGCCACAGTCTCCCTCTTAAGCTGTTCAAACAGTGGGGCTCCCTTGTTTGTCTTTTCAACACTGTGCTTCCCAACTGTCTAAATGTCCTGTGGTGTCTGCCATCCTGACCGGTGTGCAGACTGACAGTCAGCTACTGATACATTGTTGTGGACACTGGCCGCTCTGTCACAAGACCATCTGAGAATGGGTCTGGTGGCTGAGCTCAAAGAATGAGGACCTCAAGAGTTCACACATTCTTGCGGACTTCCTGTTTACGTTATGACCTTCTACAATGTACAGTACGCTGCATATTTTGTTGAAGATGGGGTTTTTTGTGAACGGGGAAATGCAGTTTTAAGGCTGCAAATTATTTACCGGCAATATATCGAACCTGCCAAATTATAAATAGGTCTTGAAATTATACAATAAACCTCATCAATACATTAAATCAATTTGATATTTCGAGCAGAATGAGCAAGCTGGTTTAGCAAACACGATATATGATGTTTGCTTAGGTCATGGTCTACTTTAGCAGAGAATGTAAACAAATTTCGCTGCTGACTTCATGGGTTTCACATAACCTGAAATGCTTCTTTTCACAAGAAGTGCTGTTCTGAGCATTGCTGTGGGGCGGGTGGAAGTTGAGGGACAACATTGTGCAATCGTGGCATCACAGACAAAGACAAATTCGCAAGAACAGAGGCCTTCTCTCAACAACAGCTCTCAATTCTTACACACCCACATTAACCCCACATTTGGACACTAGGATGACGGAATGACAGCAGAATCCAAAACACCACCCTGTGTCAAAGGGAAATCACAAAACCACACAACAACCCGTTTAATCCATAGTTGAGCATCCTCAACAACATTAAATTACTGTGGTAGAAGAATAGAAAGATACAGCGGCAGACCTGACCGTGCAAACTAACAACTGCAAACATTTGCACAATCGTCTGTGTTGACTGAGTGGAAATTAGCCTATGCATAGTATTTGTAGCACAAGTACATTCAGGGGCCACTACTATAGAGGACAGAACATTTGAAACATTCTATTACAATCTTAAACAGCATCGCTTACATTAACCATTTAAATTCAAATTACAGATTCACTTGTTCAATCCAAAAACAACAACATTGCGGTAAAGTAGTAATACTGCAACAGAATTTAAATCAGTACTCGTTAGGAAATTGGACATCGTTACATTCCTCGCCAAATACCAGACTCAGAAATATTAAGTATAATTTGATCCTTAATACTTGGATTATCCATCCGATTGTTTGCAGCCAGGTATTGTGCCTCTCTGGTTGGCTTCCCATAAGCCAAGCAACCTGCCCACGAAAACGCTACACAATGACTAACCCCTTAAGTATCTGACTGTTGTGACTGACTAAAAGACATGTCAATGCTGACTCACCAAGGACCAAGTGGAGCTCAGAGATGGAGAATCATCTTGTTCACTATAGTCTGTGTTGTCCTCTGTATTGCTTCCCAGGTGGTCCTGGTCTCCCCAAGGTCTCTTCATAGTCTTTAGTGGAGCACCGGCTCTTATTTTACCCACATCAGAATACTCGATTGAGTGCAAAGGTTTCCTCTCGCCTGAGAGTTATGATAATGTGTTCCTCCTAGCATCCTGGGCTGATCATCAAATACAACCCTCCTATTAACCTTGAAAAAACCTTCCCAGATAGGAACGTCAATACATTGCTAAACTTACGCCACTGCCAATTACAAAACATCACCATAAATTTGGTCATCTTGGTTTTTAGCTTTGCTTTGCCGGATGTTAAGTGGTACGTATAAAGTTAGCTGACAGGACGTCGAGGCTTCAGCCAATGAGATGGGCCGCTTGAGGTGGTTGGTGTACAGCTGATAAGAGCCAGCAAATTCCTGCAGAGGGCTACACAATGTTTTTCCACTGATAAGAGTACAACCTCAACAGCCTCAGCGGAATATGTGCAGCACGCAGCTGAGTGACGTTCTTGTTCAGTCAGTCACATGCACGGTACTATGGTCAGTGTTGTTGTTGTGGATGAGTAATCAAGGCGGGGGTAGTCTCCTATTCATTGGCGAAGGGAGCCAATCAATGAGAGATTCTGTTGATCGGACTTTGACATGTTTATTTACTGGGCTTATGCTGGATGTCATCACAGCAGTAAATCCCATTAATTGAATTTTTTTTTGTCACCTTATTGACCACTACAGCTTGCTAAGATTTGCCCTTTCTAGAAAACACATGCTAAACTAACTAATCATCATCCTTTTCACAGCTGACCAGTGATTAGGCAGCCGTCATGGGTGTGACAAAGAATACAAAATAAATAGTGTTTGAAATAATGATGCAAGGCACGAAAAATAAAATCCACCATGTCCCACAGAGTGAGAGCGAATGAAAGCTGCGTGCAACTACAAATTCAAGAATCAGAGTGTGGCCTTAGTTACGTTTACTCTATAATTAGGCACATTATTTTCTTTGTGTCTTCGACAACCGTAATTAGCACATGTGACTGGGCAGGCCAGCCATTCAACACAAGGCTCACATTACAACCGTCCAAGTGTTAGGTTACAAACTGCATCACCATGAAGCAGCTTACAATGTGCAAAACATTAACCGATATGACCACTATAAAGCCACAGAAACTAGAAAAAAAAAAGAATTTAGGTTTACCGTTCAAAAACCCTTTAATACATGCTACATGAGTGAAGATACAGATGAAACTACAATTTTTCATGTCGGCACACTATTTCAGTCAATTTTAGGTGACAACACAGATCACTTGTTGCAGAATCAAGACAACTAGCTTACAGCTTTCCCAATTTATTGTTACAAACGTGCTATTCAGTACTGTGATCATTTTAACCTACAATATGGTTCACAAATTAATACACTTTAAGTGGTACTGGCACAAAACTGCAAATGCTGACTCAACGAAATAGAGCTCACTTTTCCATAAAAATCTTTGAGTTTATATCACCAACATATAAAAGGCAATAACGTATTGTGAATCACTAGATGGCTGCCTTGGTGAGTTGGCAAGACTGTTTACTTACCAGGAATTGTGTAAATATTGTGAACGAAACAGGCTGAAGTAACAAACGGCAGACATCAAAACACAAACACACACACACAGGAAAATCCTTACAGATGAACACAAACGACAGTTCCAATTACCAACGGTTTTAGTTTCATTTGAATTAACGAACACACAAAAAAAAACACAAACCCGAATTAGGAATGTGAATTGTAGCGCACAAACTCGGCAACAGAAAAACGCCAACATGAACGTTAGACGAGTAAATAAATGAATGGAGTCGGGCTCGGCTAGCGGTAGCTAGTTAACGTTGACCCAGTTACGCTCAGCTGCCGTTCTGGTTTACGGTACCGGGAATGGCCGTCGGTGATTTCAAACGGTTGATTTTATTGCGAGTCGGTGTTTTATGATCCAAGTGAGGGTTAAAATGAATTAACACCCGGGTCCAGTCTGCCCTGGGGATGAATTAATTCGTGGTAGCTATGACATGTTAGCCACTTATTGGCTAGCTAACGTTAGCTGACAGCGGCAGAAAACTCTCTAACCGCAGCTTGAAATAGTCCTCAACAGTCACCATTTACCTTGGGGTTACTTCAGCGGGATGCAGCCGATGAAGGACGCGGTGTTTCTTCACTGGGTCCCCATATCTTCACCGGTGAAGCTCCTTAAATCCTCCCGACGCGTCCGAAGCTGGACCGCCGCGGCTGGCTGATGTGGCTACAAACAGCGAGCCGTAGTTTGATGGGACGCGGAGCCTCACAGCGGCGACAGACTCAACAGCTGCTGTGGTGACACGAATAACAGCGTTACAAGTGCACAGAACATCATGTTGTTTGATCCAAGTGTACTTACCTGGCCTTTTAAAGGTATTACCCAGTCACCCAAAGTGTAATCTGTGTTAACGTTTCTCACATTTTAACTTGCCAAACACCAGTGAAACCAGTTACGCTAATTACACCTGCGTTCCATTTCGTTGCATCCTTGGTGGTGTGGCGCTTTCTGGCCCACTGGTGTGACTGTGTTAAATAAATGGAACGCAGCCATCATTAACGTTATTTAGCGCCCATGGCTGTCTCTGAGGATAGACCAAAAATATCCTCTTTCATAAGCTCTTTTGTTTGTTTATGCATAATCTTCTATTTCACGAGTTCAACTTTTGACTTTGTGTGTGTTAAGTTTGCGAATATATGATGCTAAAAAATATTTTACTGACTTGTTTTACTGCATTATGCTTCGGTGTTTGCTACAGAGTGATTGTATTTCTACTATACTATGACGGCTAATTCTAATTTATAAACAAATAAACACAACATTTATTAAACTTGAAGGTGTTGTTTCACATCTGGCCACAGATTGTAAAGTGCACAATAGTTTTACGTCTCATATCTGTCCTTTTCAACAACAACTCATGGCTCATTTCCAGTTTCTGCCTTGGAAATTGTTGCTGACAAACCTTTAGTTCAATAAAAAAAAAAAATCACAAGTATGTTAGAACTTACAGTATTATCAAAGAGAGGGTGAATTAAGTTGTTTAATCTGAAAATGTCCATGACAGCACGTATCAAATATGGGGAAACCTGTCAAAAGCAAATGTACCTTTATTAAACAATCAGTGCCATAACATTTAAAGACATATCTCATTTGTCCAACAAATACACAGCCTCAAACCTTATCCAGGCAAACGTGTTGTTGTGTTATGGTACTCCACATACGAACCCTACCCCACTTACAAACACATTTTTCTGACATTGTCATGGTGACCACGCTTTAGAGACATGTCCAAAGTATGACATGTATGTATGCATGCACAACAATGCCTGATCATACTCCTTTGAGGCTGTGTCAGACATCTTGACGGAACCAGTTCTGATTGACTTTCACATTTGTTTTGACACTGGCACATCACATACAGTACTAATGCTTGACTTGCCAGCTCCGCCCACTGTGATGACAGACATTTGCAGCCTGTAATCAAGACATCGAAAGGTACATCAGGTACACACATTACAATAAAAATATTATGGATATTTATCTGTACCCATTTTATCAGTGGCACATGTGACCCACACTGGGTTTCCACATACTGTATCTCAACAGCCACATGACACAGAGTAAATAGCGATAAGTTCTCCTTATCAGCATTTACCTTTTTCTTTTTTTTCTTTTTTTTACAGTACATCAACCACAGGGGCAACTTGGTTTAAAAGGGCAAGGGTTATCCAAATGTAAAAGTGTATTATTGAAAGATGATAGCCTTTTGTTTTGTCTGTTTTTCTGCTGTTTTAAAAACAAAGATTGCCGTCTTAAAGTCAACTATTCCCATCGCGTAGACAAAACATTTACTGTTGAACATGACCGTGAAAGACATATCAAGCGACTATAAGCATACAATTATCTCCTCTGTACCACAACGTTGACAAGCAATGCCCAAAGCACTATAGCCCAGCACATGAAAAAGGCAAAAGGAAGCGCTTTTATTTTCTTCCAGGATTCATAATTTATTTAGTTTGCTTTGCTTCGCCAGCACATGCCGGGGTAAATGCTTTGGAGATAGCCCGGCCGTTCATCAATCCTGCTTTCCAGTTACACTGACGCTATCATCCCTTAGTCTTTCTTCCCCTCCTTCTCCTCGTCTTCTGGATTGTAGACGCTGACGGTGAACTCGCCAGCCTCTGTTCCGTACTTGTTTTGGACCAGCAGGGCGTATTTGCCAGAGTCAGTGGTGGTGACTGCTGCAATTGAAATGCTGGCAAACTTTCCGTGCTCAAACTTGAGTTTGTAGCGGTCGTCAGACGCCAGCAGCTTATCGTTCTTCGTCCAGGATACCTCAGGTGTGGGCTCGCCCCAGACGTTGCCGGTGAGGTTCAGGGACTGAAAGGAAGAGGGCGGGATGCAGGGTATGATTGTTAGTTGATAGTTTGCGTGTCATACAGATGAAGGTGATACTCAAAGGAACGAGTTGAGCAAAACTAGGAAGTAGAGCGAAAGATGAACATGGGAAAAAAAATCAAGTAAAATAATGCACTGACCTTGCCCTCCTGGATTGCAACCACATCTGGCAGGCCTCCAATAACACGAGCACGGTCTGTGAAAGAGGAGCGGGAGGGAGACGATTCAGTTGTCACATATTTTCTAGCACATTTGTGTGATTAATGTGAGGAATTGGACATTAAATTAAAAACCGTTGGAATCATCCAGTCGACCCTCAGCCTGTCAAGCTGCAGTGCGAGGCCTTAATGCATATTCACATACGCGTCTGAATAGAATTACATTTAACGTACTGTGCGTGTCGGAATACGTTTAACTGCTCTTCCTATTATTCTTTCCAGTTATTTCAACCAGCAGACTTCTCATACCCCAGAAAGTAACGGACCGAGAGCGAGTTCTTAATATACCGAGGCCTGTTCACCTCATAAATATTCAGTTCCATTCAGCCCCCTTGATAAAAAATTCAATGAAAACCATCGTGGGCTCTATTCCCAGAGACGTGTTACGTCATCTCACAGAGTGATGTCCCTTGGGACAAACCAAAGAGTAAATAACCACTTACTTCTCTCTGCGATGGCTGCCGCCCTGAGGAAGGAAGGAGACAGACACCGTCAGACGGATCTCAAAATGGTGTCACGGGCGGAAAGGTTACATTTTGCAGCTGACTTATACAATGGCAGGAAATTTATTTTGAGTGGGGTGCACACAAAGTACAAAATCCTATTTATAGACTCCAGTGACTATTTATTTACAGTACGTATTGTGCACATCCTCTTCAGCCAAAATGACACAACAAAACGGTCGGGGCAGATGGGATTGTTTACTTACTTAAGCCTCTGGAATTCTTCAAACGCCTCCTGCCATGCTGTTTCAGAATGAATCAGCGATTATTGTTCAGTTAAATAAGCAGCAAATAAACACCACCAGTCAATGTTAACATTCAGTTTTTTTCCCCCCTAATCGGAGGGATCTTCCTTCTTTGCGTAAGAATAATCACTCACCCTGACCGGCCAGCTCAAAGACCCTCTTCACACCATCCTTGCCATCAAAGATGTCCATGGTGTATTTGCCCTTATCTTTCTCTGTGGGCTCATTGATCTTCAGCCACAGCTGATCTCCTGTGACTCCAGACTTAACTCTCTCTGAGGCGGCCATCTTAGCATCTCTAATGGAGACAAGGATGACACGATGACAATGACCCTCTGTTCATGCAGAGTTCATGTTCATGCTCGCAGGAAATCACTACGGGCCCTTAGAAACAAATTGTAGCTTTATGTACATAGTACGACAAAGGAAACTCTCCAAATTATGAGTTCATCCTCATAGTTTGGTAAGAGTTGCTACCAAAGAGTAAATAGCGGTGCCCTTATTGGTTTATCCATGTGTATTCAGTGAATAAGGTCGGGTCGACATACTTGTGAAGCCAACCAACACGCAATTCATCCGTGTAGTACGTGACAGAGGAGTGCAGGATGATGCCATGCTCAGTACTGGTGACTTGGATCTCCGTGGAGGAATTGGCTGAAGGGAAAAGAACCAAAGTGTTATAAACAGTTAGAGTTACATGGATTATAAATATACAGTAAAGATATCAAATAAAGTATCAAATATTAGCTTCTCTGAGCTGATATTGATATTAAGTGTACATGTTCAGCATCCTCCCATTGCTTTGTTTGTCAGAAAATGTTTGAAAAAATTGAGATGATCGTACGTTATTGTTGTGTAAAAGGTAATATATGCTAATAATATATATAATATAATAATGACTCACCAATAACCCTGAACAGCTCATTCATGACAGACTGGTAGACTGCAAAAACACAAGCAGAACGAGCAATTAATAGAACCCAATATATCCTTCAGCATTCCATTTTTGCAAGTCTATGAGTTTATATTTACACATCAGTGGAAGAGAAGAAAATTAATGAGAGTTCACCTGCATCCGTCAGATTAAATATGCTTTTATCTTTGCCTCTCTCGTCCCTCAGCTCCACCATATAAACACCTGCGTCCTTCTTGGAGATCTACAGTTTGAAGTAAAAGCATTATTAGTGTCCCGGAGACGTCACGAGATCCCCTTCTAGCTCAATTAAAATTACTGGGACGCATCACAGACAGGGAACAGACACCAAAAAGGCGAGCTTTACTTGCGCCTAAAATGCTGCAGGCGTTAATGGACAAAACATAAATAAGGAAAGACAAGGAGGACATATGGGGAGAAATCATCGGCGACAACTTATGAGCTGCAAAGTTTATGTCCAGACTTTCTCTCGTGGTGCCGGGGGAACGTCCTCTGCAGGTGGCTTTTTTCCTTCATTCTCTGTCTCTGTCTCTGTCTCTTGCTTAACAACACACTGTAAATTAGACAAATAAGCCAGTTAATGCCAGTGCCATTAATAGGAGCGGCGACGAGGTGGCCGCCGCTCCCAAGCTCGTGCAGTGACTCCAGCCCTCTCTGTGATTTCTGTTTCAATCCACACGAGTGTCTTGAAACGGAAATTCGACTTCACTGGCCCCAAATTTGACTGATAGATCAATGAATTGTCCCAAAATGGGACTGTGCACCACATTTCAAATGATTGTGCACGGTAGCCAGAGCAGTTTTATAAATGAAGTCTTACACACAGATAACCCATATACAGTGTTTACAGTATATGGGCATAAATGTCATCATATCATATATATTTATACATTAGCATTAATGGGTGGATTAAAAATAAGAAAATGTCAATTAGCATCAATATAGACATATTCTACAGCTGCAAAATGGATTCCCACTCCAACGTGCCGATTCCAGCAGCACTCTGACGTGCATATTTTTAACAGCACTTCATCATTTATGACTCCGTGTGTCAGAGAGGGTGAGTAGGCAGTACAGTATTTAGATCCGCTACGGAAGCCGCATTGGAAGCATAGCTTTTAGAATGCGCGTAAGCTCTCTAACTCTCGCAAATTAGGCTACCCTCTAATGGCCTGACCTTTCCAATATTAAAGGTCAGATCACCGTCCGTTCTCTCAATTTTCTTGGCATCCTCATCGCCCTCTGCAATCTCAATGTTGTCCTTGAACCATGAAATCTCAGTCTGGGGTTTGATGTTTCCGATCTGCACAATGGAAAAACAGAGAGCAGGAAAACATGCCTCATCCCTGTGACTTTTTTGGGTCAGATAATTTCCAAACGATATTGATCTTGCGTCTGTAGAAAATAATCTGCAGTGACTTTTCTTACCTTGCATTTCAACAACACATCGCATTGAGATGTAACAGTGAAACTCAGGTATTCAACAAAGTGAGGACCTGTGGACAGCCAGCAATAAAAAACCCAATGATTGACGCATATACAGTACGTGTGATTAGTGATAATCCAACCTTAAGTAAAAGTCAGATGCTTACCTTGTTTCCTGACCCATTCTGCCCTCTCAAATTCAGATTTCTTTTGAAGCTCCCTAAATTCTGAATAACAATTACAAAGAACATTCTGTTAAATACGAAATTTAAGCCATAAACCATAAAAACCATTATTCAGTCAGTTCCAGCAAAACTAAGGGAGGCAGGGAAAGGCTGTCTTCTGCTGCCCCCTGATGGACATACACTGTAACTGCATCCATTGCAGACTATTTGCAGTAACATGGAAGGGACATGGACGCGTTGGACACCTGTTCCAGTTCCACACTTAATATGAGTATCCTAACTAATCTGCATACAAAGTAAAACTTCTCATGACCAGATTTACCTTCTCCAATGAGCACCAGACTGGTTGTACCCTTGGCCTTCCCATCCACCAAGTTAAAGGTGAAAGTTCCCTCATCAGTGACCTCCAGAGAATCCATGAACATTTCAATAATTCCGGTGGACTTGTCAAACTTCATCGTATATTTCTGGAAGCAAAATGACAGAGAAATCCCACGTCAGTTTTAAACCTTGTATATTGGAGTATGACATAGACTAATGACTAAAAGGGAGAAATGATATTGTGAGAAGGACGATGATGAGTTGTACTCCATGTTGAAGTTGTATGGCTCAGGTCCTCTCACCTGTCCCTGAGTAATGATGGTGTCATTAAACACGTAATCCACTTGGCAAGCGGAAGTGAACTTCTCCAGCTGAGTCCAGAATCGCACGCGTCCCTTCTCAAGCAACTCCATGGCCATTGCACTCTTAAAGGGAATAACTGGAGAATGACACAAAGAGTATAAGTAATGCGTTTTGTAACTACAGTAGCAAAGGTGAGCCTTGAGCATGGAGGAGATTCTTGTTGAGGAACATTGTACGTGTAATTTCTGTCGTGTGGTTGGATATTCACCGGGAAACTTGTGGTCTTGGCTGATGTCCAGAAGACGTTTGAGACCTGATCGAGCAAAAACAAAAAGCGGTAAAATGGTTGAAGGCCTCGACATTCACACTACTTTCAAACAAATACCACACAGCTGTTGGATTTGGATAAGAAACATGCAAACGCAACACTTTTGCTCTCACGTCAAACAATTCAATAGCAAGTGAATCATGTTTCAAGAGCTCAGGATCGAGGACGCCAAGACGGCGGACTGACTCACCCTCCTCAGTTAGGGTGTAGCTGGAGGAGATGCCCTCGGTGTTGGTCACCACACAAGAAAAGGTGCCCAGATCCTCCAGAGAGGGGCTGTTAAAGATAGCCCTGGACCTGGAGACAAGGGGACAACAGCGTGCAGTGAGGTCCGTTGGAATGGTGGTGAGGTAAACCAGAACTACATCACGAGGGGGGGTCATTTGGGTTGGCACGCATGTCACTTACTTGCCATGCTCGTTGACAATGGTCAGACGGGAAGTGTCCGTGATGGTCTTGTAGTTCTTGGACCAAACGAACTCGGAGCCCGCAGCCATCTGAGAGCACTCGAAGATCATGGAGATCACACCATCGTCATCGACATCCACCACAATCTCATGAGTGCCTGAGGGAGGGAGAATAAATAGTCCTCTTCGTTTTATTTTTAGTGTTTCCATATTAATACCTAAAGTCAGGTGGAACGCTAGCATCCAGCACGTGTGAGTTACATAATAATCACACTCACCGGGGCGAGTCTGGGCCAAGATCGGACCCAACAGGGCCGAGGGGTTTCCGACTCCAACGAGGTTTTGAGCACGCACGCGGAACACGTAGGACTTACCGGCCTTCATTCCGGTCACCTGACGCAGCACATGAGGGGTCAGAGGAAGATCCGGTTAAGACCTACAAACAGTGAGCTTCTCCTTCCAACTCTGAAGGAACCGTCAGCGAAAAGGAATGCGTGAAGCGTGAGCCATGATCCTCACCTTGATGAACTTCCCTTTGTTGACCTTCTCGTGGACAGCCTTCCAGCCCTTGTCTCCAGCGGAGGCTTCCTTGATGTCCAAATAGTAACCGTTGACAGGAGTGCGGCCATCAAACAACGGCGGCTCCCACAGGACCACGGCTGAGGTGTCACGAACCTCCAGCACGTGAAGGCCAACGGGAGGTCCTTGGAAGGACATAACATATATAAACTATTTATAGGAGAAGAGTGCTATTTGAGCAATGAAAATATTCTGTTTGCATGTGCACTCTGCCCAAAATGTGTAAATTCCAAATACATTTCCTCTTTGTAATATATGGGTCATTATTTTCGACATCTGGGTCTCATTTATGTTGCTTTGATTTACCCGGCACGGTTAAGGTCCACTCCTTGCACTCCAGAGCGGCACTGGGCAGAGACGCATCGCTCACACCTGCCATGTTCATAGCACGAACCTGGAACTGGTAAAAGACGTTCTCCTTCAGGTCCTCGGCCTGCAAAAAAAAAAGAAAAAAAAAGGCCGATGTTTAACAGTTTTACCAATCAGAAATTGTTCCAGATGTGCGTGGGGTAAAAGAACTTACTTTATAGGAGGTGGTGGTCAAAGCCTTATGGTTCAGCTCATGCCACTTTCCGAAAACTCCTCCCTTTACTGTTCTGTAGTCCACAAAGTACCCCCTGACATCAGCTCCTCCAGAGTTTGACGGCTCCCTCCAGCCCAAAACCATGTAGTCCTTGACAGCCTCCAGCAGGATCACACCACTGGGCTTTCCAGGGACGGCTGTGAAGAGAATAGACGAGCCTATCAGTGTGCAGCATCACAAACCGACGAACGAAAGAACGATGACACAGGAAATCATTTCCAGACCGCAGTTACATGAAATAACGTTAAATCTGCCAAACTCTGTGCCGATCTTACTGCTAACAGGTGTTAAAATATGACACATGCTTCGAGCACGTACACAAAACATGTCTCTAAGCTGAATGAAGTACTTACACTCAAAACCAGAGGCGGGGTAACTTTCACGCTAAGAAATTCTCCGTAGCCGGACGAGGCCGCTCGTTAGGTTCATGCGCTACAAGAAAACAGTGATGCAGCCTTGGCCTCTGCCATGCACCAACAGGCATCCCTGAAGAGTTATCAAACGGCAAAACTGAACTCAAGCAAAGACAGATTCAGGGAGAAATCAACAGATATATTACATACGCACAAAAGTAAAAGCTGTGCATATATTGAACTACAGGACATCGACATGGTTATTGTTACCACAACACGACATTAAATGATGAATATGAGCTCAAAGTGAAGAGTAGATTATCAGATTTTATTCGAGCGTATCTACATCCAAATCGGGTGAACTGTGTTGGAATTAAAGAACTTTTTAAATGTTAAATGTCGACTTTTTGAATGTGGTCTCCAAATATAATTGGAGAATTTGCAAGTCAGTTGTTCCATAGCCAGGCTTGGTTTAATCCCTCATTATTTCACTTAGAAGCAAGCCGATAAAAAGCCCAGAGTTCACCGCTCTCTGATGGATGAAAGAAAATGGAAACAACAAAAGGACGAGATCGGGTCAACAAGGGTTACGGATGAGTGGAGAGTCGGGCATGCACATGCAAACAGCATCAGCTGACGTGTCGGCATGTTCGAGAGGATGAAGTTATAAGACCGAACAGGAAAGGGAATGAAGGAGTCAATGTATCGGAAAAAGTATGAAGGACATCTGGTTGTTTAGTTAGGAAAAGAATATTGGAGTCAAGTTTGTTTGTTTCTTTTACATGGATGAAAAAGCTGAGTGGAAATTCCCAGAATTCATTCCTGGGATAAAGAGAGTTGTGGGTGAATGGGATAGAGAGAGGATGGCTGGAGTGGCACAGGCAGCGTGAAGGATGGAGATGAATTATGAGGACACTCACAGACGGCGGCCTTCACGATCACAGTGTCGGAGAGTGAAGAGCTCTGGCTGTACCCGGCAGCATTAACGGCCTTCACCTTAAACACGTAGTTTTCCCCCGTGCACAGGCCGTGGCACACAAACCTGAATAGACAAAACAATCACGATGATGCGAGTTAAATTTTCACCTTATTTACTCTGATTCTCTCCCATATTGATTGATATGATAGCCTACCTGGTCTGCTTGACAGGTTTGTTGTTACAAGGCATCCAGACATCGGTGCCCACGATGCTACATTCAATGTAGTAGCCGGCCAGGTGTGTGACATCCTTAGATGCTCCCCAGAACAGCACCACAGAGGTGTCCGTGTTCCTGGTGACCACTGGAGTACCAGGGGCTGCAGGCAGGTCTGTTAGAGAGAGAGAGGAAGAGAGAGAGCGAGAGAGAGGGAGAGTTGTGAAAGAAAGACAGAACTAAAACTATCGACAAATATTCAGCCGAGTCGTGGTCATTGTACCTAGTTTGTCTCCGACAGTGATCTCTGCCGTGGCAGCAGACGCCTCGCTCACACCAGCGGAGTTGCAGCAGCGCACTCGGAAGCTGTAGGATTTACCCTCCGCCAAGTCAAACAGAGCGAAGCGGGGAGACTTCACCGGCATGCCAGTGTTCACCCTCTGCCACACGTCTGTGCCTGCAATACACTGGGATGACCGCAGTCCAATGTCAAGGACACACACACACACACACACACACATATATATACATATTTATATACTGTATATGTGGCTTCAGATGGAGCTCGTCCAGTCATAAATAAACTTCAGCCTTTTTTCACCAAGTTTGATGACAGTAATCTCAAACACTCAAAGATCACCTTCTCAATGTAATACACGACCCCTTCGTGACCCCTCTGGACTGGGGGCTTCCAGGCCAGCACCACGTAACTCTTGGTTGATTCGGTAACCACCACATCAGTGGGGTCTCCAGGGACCACGCCCACTGTAGAGGCAAGAGGAAGTCATGTCACCTGGAGGAGTTTGTCTTAACCAGGCAGAGATTCTGTTTGTGTTTCCCGTGAAAAGCTTCCAGTCAGTAAAACTCAGGAGAAAATGTTCTCCCACTATAAAAAGCCAAACCTCCTGGAGCTTAACTTGTCAGATATGAGAGCTCGCTAATCCGTCTTTTCTCTATCAACCGTGATAACAGAGAGTTTTTCATACCAGTGGGATCCTCCTCAGTGAATTTAATCATTCCGGTCCACGGGGCCAGGGGACCAGCTGTGGGACACGAAACAAAAGAAGTAGAAAGAAAACAAAGGAAGAAATTTGATCACTTTGTTGTTGCTTTGTTGCAACACTCCTGCCCTCCCTCCCCGGTGCGTCTCCTACCTCGGAGACGAGCTCTGTCGGAGGGATCCATGGCTACCACGACCTCAGAGACGCGGGACGGGCGGCTGATGCCTTCATTGTTCATGGCCCGCACCCTGAAAATATAAGAGCGCCCCTCAACCAATCCTGTCACAGGGAAGCGGGCGTACTTGACTGGGGCGTCGTTGCACTGAGCCCAGTGATGGGTGCCCACCTCGCACCTGCCAACACACGCAGACACACATTTACTGTCTCATGGAGTACAGATTCCACTGCATGCATAATACATCAGGAAACCTCTGACACCTGTCTGGGTGTGAATATCGCTGCAGAGCTTGAAAACATAATCATTTTCCCGCACAGTGGCTGAATAATGGATTGACAGGAGTGTGTGTGTGTGTGTGTGTGTGTGTGTTCAGATAGGTTGGTGCTCCTTGAGTTTTATGTATGTGGGAGGGAAATGTAATTTGAAACAAAATACCTCCGTGAATGTGTCAAAACCACTAATTACAAACTACAGAAAAAGATGTAAACATCCTAAAATTTACAGATAAAACTGAAAAAACGGTCTACGGTGGAGGACCGAACCGTAACTTCATCTAAAACGCCAGCATCCGTGAGCTCGTAAAGGCGAGTGGACCGACCTGTCGATGTAATATCCCTGGATCGTGCTGCTGCCCTCCACCGCTGGCTGCTTCCAGGTTACCACCACGTAATCCTTGTTTACATCATGACAGCGCACGTCCAGGGGGGCCACGGGAACCCCCTCCACCTCCACTTCAGCATCTGACGTAAAAAAAAAACGGTTCACATAGACAGGATCAGCACTGATGAGGTGACAGATATACAAGTGACATCTAACTCGCCAAGAAGATCTCCGTGTCACATCATCTAGATGTGAGGAAGTAACTGAAAGACTGTAACTGGCTCTTATTCAGTAACATCTGTTATTCTGCGATGGGCGTGATGTGATCAAATCCACTGTGTTCTTTACCTCTGACAAACACATACGCAGAGTAGGTCTCATAGCCCGACTTTGTGTTGATGCGCAGCGTGTACATGCCCTCATCTTCTTTATTGAGGTGGACGAGAGTGAGCGTGGCACGTTCCCCGCTCCAATGGGTGTGAACCCACTTGGAGGACTTCAACGCCACAGCTGAAGTGTGATGAGACCGGTTAGAGCCGACGTTTTACAAATAACACATTTTTTCCATTTAGTTTTTTTTTTTTTTTTTCTACTTACAGTTTCTGTACCACACAACCTCAGGCTGGTACTTTTTCACGGTTGGATAAACGATGATAGTGCAGCCCAGACTCAGAGTCTCACCCTCGCGACCGAAGGCCACTTCGAATTTGTCGAGGATGGACGTCTCGAAGGTGACGCCGTGCTCGGCGCAGAAACCATCTGGGGAGGCGAAATTTAAAGATATATTTGGAACAAAAAGAAGATGAGCATTGCGTTGTACTGTTCAGTTCTGAGGTGAAGGAGCAGCTTGGATGAGAAACGTCTTCAAGCATCTTCAACCAAATCCAGCTGCCCTTGGTTCAACCCTACTTGGATAACCATGACCTGGAAATCTGAGAATCCTCACAGACAAAAAGTTGCTGTGCCTCTCTTCCTCCATGAATCTACTCTCTTAAAATGGACTCACGTGGTTTAGGATCAAGTAGCCCGGCTTCCTTTCCCACTTGGAACCCTGCAGACAAACATCTCAGTCAGTGGACTTGTTGTGACAGTAAGATGAGAAGTCAGTGACACATTTCACAATGAAACATCATTCCACGTCCACACAAAACCTTGATGCATATTGAACTCATCATGTGCTCAGTGGTGAGGAGGAAGGAGGTAAAAGTACTTCACCACATATCTGAAGGAAAATCTGCTTTTTCTTATGGTTCCTATTTAGCTTCAAAAACCAGTGGGGACGTTGGCTGAGTTTTTCCAATTTGTTCATCTGACGATGATCACAAGGTTTCAGTGACATTTTGAGGGCAAGAAATGAAAGAAATTACAGTTATTATGGGTATAAAAACTTTTGCTGAAGTATAACTTTGAGGTACTCTATCCTCCACTGGTTGTTCTTGGACTACGACTTTTCTGGTTGATTGATAATGACTCCAGATAACAAATACTCCCCCCCTCTGAGCTTCAGGGCTCTTCTACCATCCAAACACACTCCTCTGTGTTATTTGACTCCTGGATGATTTCCAGGTCATTTTTGGAAAAGACAGTCTACCGAAGCGCGCCGTGTAGAGCTTGGCAATGGAGTCTAAACTCTTTTTGACCTCTAAGTGGGTTGCGCTGCGAGACAGAAGCTGAAGTTACCAACTTTTGACAACAACTGTAGCCACGGAGGAAACCTCCCCCTTCACATTCAGGGCCGAGACGCGATACTGAGCCGTGTCCAAGAAGTCACATCTGAAAAGAAAACGGGGGGCTTTTAGCATCCTGCAGAGTATTTACGTCATAAAACGCTCTATTTGCAGTAAAAAAAAAAAAACATGTCGGGTTTAAGTGTTGCCTACCTCTTGATCTTCAGGGAGTGCATGTTGTAATTGCTCTCGGTTGCGTACTTCTCGGGGTGAGCTTTGGCATCAATCAGCACATTGTTTTTGTACCTTGAGAAGAACAGAGAGACATCTGGTTCATTGTTGGCGTCGTCTCGCTCTCTAGTTGCAGCAGAGTGCTTGTGTTCATGTTGCAACGGCAGGAAAACAGACTTGGACGATGATGAGAGTGAGATAAAGACATAACAACTCTCTGCCATCAGGCTTCTTTTTTTTTTTTTATCTCGGGGAGGAAGATGGAAGTTGAGCGATCTTGCCGTGGATCTCACCAAGCAATCCTGGGTTTGGGCCACCCGGCCAGAGTGCAGTGCAGTGTGACGGTGTTGCCCTCCCACACGGTCAGTCCGCGAGGCTTGACGACAAAGTCTGGACGGTGTGTCAGGCTATCCGGATTCATTTTCTTACGGAACTCAGACCATTCTTCCATCTGTCGGTGTTTGAATATTAGTGGCTTTAAAAATGAGTGAAGTTCCTTTAAAATGCAAAGATGGCGTCAAAGCAATAAAGAGGATTTACCGTCCGGTTCAGTTGCATGAATTCAGCAGTTTCCCTCATCTGCACCCTCCTGGTTGTCTTATGCACCTTTACCTCCGTGGCCTCCTGGGCCTCCCTGACAAACAGGTTCCTCATGGCCACGTAGTTAATCCCCTCCTCTGTGTACTGCTCCCCACGGGTTTCCAACATACCGCGGATCTCCTCATGACTGGAATGGCAGGATGAGATTAGTCAGAAAAATCATTCGGTACTTTGTAATTATAATATGAATCTAATCATCGTTGATTAATCTCTCCAAACCGCAGCTTCACTCACTTGGCTCTAAATACGGGAACAACATATCCGATGATTTCCTCTTTGTCTGTGTCCATGGCCAGGTAGGTGCGCTTGGCTCTCTTACGCAGTGGGCTCAGTTTGACCTCCACCCGACCCTTCTGTGTCTTCACAAAGCTCTTCTTCGTCCTTTGACATAACAGACGGCAGTCAAACATCACAGCGCACTCAAACAATTCATCATCACAAATGATGTAATACGGTGAATTCTGCTGGATGAAAATGCAACACTATGCTTACCGTGCTGTCAGTAATATGGACAAAATGTAGAGACATAAGGAGACGAGTCTTATTCGTCTTACACTGAATGTCATCTCACTCACATCTCACTGCTGACTCAGCGAGTATCTGACTTCTTTTCGCTCTTATAGATTTAAAATCATTCCCACCGGAGAAACTGTGACAATTTTCTGATTAAATAAACAAAACAGGAAATTTTAATCAATCGGTAAATTACCGGTAGAATATCAATATGCAGACTGATCTCAGCCAGAATCAACTAGAAGAATAACACCGGGACCGACTGACGTAACAAATGTGTGTACACAATCATATTCAACTTTTTAACTTCTGTCTGTGTGGGAACATTTGGACGAGCACCATCGTCTCAGTCCCAGCAAACAGAAATAGCCCGGCGGTCCGTGAATATATCTGGCAGCCGCTCGCTACAGCTGAGATTCCTTCCCTGACCCCATTTAAAAAGGTATCAGTGTGCACGTACAGTGAGCCCAGAGGCTTGAAGGACAAAGAAACTTGTGACTACACAACGAGCTGACAAACGTGATACAATGGTTCAAACTGTCTCTGGCGAATCAAAGGCTCTGTGTCGGCAGCTATTGATTGTGGGTTTGTTTTGATCGGCGTAATCCCTTTTTAGGGGACCTTTATTCCAAATGTACTCCAAATACGCAGGAACAAAGCACGCAGGTTGTTTTGCTGCATCGTAATAAAAATCAGTGAATGATATTCGGTTTGAATCATCGTGGAGAAAAGGGGATTGTTGACCAGTAGATGTTTCTTTATTGTTATATTTTCACATGGTGCCTACAGAGGCAAAGAAACTCTGAGGCAGAGCTTTGATTTGATGTTGTGGGCGGTAAAAAGTAGAAGATAATCCATCTGATATCTTAGGTCAGCGTTACGGTGGATAAGATTATCGGATTTATAGTGTTATACTTGATAATATTTCTGCTGGTGATTATTTTTTGTAATAATGTGCTGTCTCGGGACAATCCCACTCAAATAAACAAGTTCGAAACCATGAAAGTGGAGAGATGGAGAGAGAGAGAGAGAGAGCGAGAGAGAGAGAGATGGAGAGAGAGAGAGAGAGAGAGATGGAGAGAGAGAGAGAGAGATGCTGTGCTCCTCATGGAAACACACTTTTTCATCAAGGTTTTAGACCAAAATGAAAAAAGTACCACTGTGGAATATTCAAAAGAGTTCTGTCTGAATGCATCTATTCCAAATTAATAGAAATCAGAGGCCAAATCAAAATGACCTCATTTCGAACCATCTCACATAGGAACGTCGGACTCCATGTCTGCTCGGCTGGCATCGCCTTACCGCTGGGTGGTCTTGAAAGTTGAATACGACTGCCTGCTAACGGACGACTTGGAGCTCAGGTGATAGCTGCTCTCATAATGTTGCTGCTGCTCCTGATGTTGCCGTAGCTGCAGCTGCTTCCTCTCGGACAGCTGTACTGATCCTGACATCCTGAGGGCCACTCCGCTGACTTACGATGTCAGACTGACCTTTACTTTAGCAGCTCTGTAAATCAATCTCATTGTTAATGTTGCCAATCGATTTGTGGGCTGGGAGTTAGTCTTGCCAGACGGAGATGGTAGTTAGGCGTTAGGGATGGCGTCGCTCATGTCAGGTAGATGGAAACTGTTACGATGATGGCGGGACTTGTTGGAAGCGTAAGCGTTGGTTATGATCTACTTCTACTGCGATAAGCAGAAGCAAATAGCAGACAGGAACATAAGGCAGCATCACATCTGTCAACACTTATTCCAAAGTCTCCTCTTGTAGATTTTGAGTCATCCAAATGCACGACAGGACCCCACTAATAGCATCACATTGTTTTGTGATGGACTGGCCAGTTGGAGCTAAACTGATTCGTGGGACGATCCAAGGGACCCGTTGGAAAAGGTGTAAACATCGATTATAAATTCATTTCTAAGCTTCTCTAGGCTTTAGAGTGCGATTGCACCATGTAAGCAATGATCCAGGCTGACAGCTTGAGAAGACAAACAGCTTATTACCCATTAAACAACAGCTCAACACTGGGCTCCCACCCAGCCCATTATCACCGTGTAATCAGGGATCCTCACCAGGATCTAATTTTGACTGTGAGATTCTTATTAATCATCAATTTAATTGTTTATCGTGATTGAGCCCCGCGTGAGATCGGCCCATTCCCTTTTTTCCCCTCACAAGGAAAGAAGAAAATGAGTCATAGGAGCAAAATGGGGATGAATGTCAGATAAAAAAAAATAAAAAAAAAGTATTTCTGTAAAAGTGGGATTTCTTAGTGACTTTAGGTCCTCGAGTCACTCCAACAGCATCTAATCTTTCAGTCGCCTGGCCTTGATCTGGGCCTTGAAAGCGCTGCACAAGTTAGAATGTTTACTATCCAGAAAATCTGAATTGTAAAACGTTAATAGGCCTTCAGTTAGGATGAAATCACACTACAATGACACATGCAGGCCGATCTACGATCTACTACACAGATTGCTGACAAAACATTGCCACAGTGTCATCTGAGACATGTAGAAATCAATGAATGCAAATAATGATGACTTTTAAACAAACAGAATGTAAGAAACTATAACTATGCCTCAAGTCTTATTCATTACCTCACCAGGTTGATGTCAGAAGACACTGGTGGTCATTCCTTAGAATTTATGACAAAATATATTCATACAAATCTGCGACTCACCAAAACTAAGAATCCACCAATAGTGGAAAAGAGGAGTGTAATCCCAAAAGGTAGCCAAAGCAAGTCCGAATCCAGGCAAAGCAGCAGGGTGCGGGGCAGCGGACAGGACGGCAGTCCACAGAACAAAAATAATGCTGCCACTCGGCAGAATGTCCAAGACACCGTCACGGCCTTTTAAGGCTGGGACGACTTTAAATTTAGACCATGAGACCATGAGAGGCGCAGCTCAAGGTGCTGCAACAGAGGGGAGCCTAATCCACGGCGTCCTTCATAGGAACGGAATCTAACGTGTCATTTGGAAACTTAAAAGCAGCATAACTGAGGGAGCTTTGGCCCTTATTATAACCTCAGAGCATTCAGTGATTTTGGGTTATTCTGCCCGGGTTGCAGGTTGAGTTCCGGAATAGGGAGCAACCATTCCGGTCAAAACGTTAGTGACGATTTTGTGCAAAACAATTGCGTGCATTTTGGTTTATTAGTTTCACACGTCCGTAGAAGTTAAAAAAAAAAGGGAAGTGAAATACTTTGGGGATATTTCCGGGCAGTTTACATTTGTTTATATGTAAATGCTGCAGCCTAGTGGTAAAATGTGTCACATACAGTTTTTATTGTTGAACGTGAGTTGGACAACGATACTAACATGAACAAATATGTGGTATTGACATAAAAAAAAACATGCTGGTGCTAACATGAAAGACACATAATCCTTTTGAGCAACAATACACGCCTGTCCAAACATCTAAACGCGAATCTGCGACGAAAACTTGCAACTTTCCGGGCAGTTGGTCCCGCCCAGCTCGGCTTTGATTGGTCAGTGCGGAAAAACAGGAAGTAAAGACTTACATCAGTCTATAGGCGCTGTAGCAGCTGGTTGAGCAGCTTTTCAGCGAAGAAACGGTTCGTTTTTATCATACGGTGGGTGATTTGTTTGTTATTATGGCTTCTGGCACCAATCAGTTTGTGCTCGTGGAGACGAGGAATTAAATGACGGATAAACTATGTTATTTCTTCTGAATTGGTGAAGGCTAGCGTGCTAAAGCTGGTTTATTTAGGTCAGTTTGCCTTGGGGTGTTAAGGAAGGCGTTGTCATGAAAATTTGTACGCCAGCTTACGTTGACTCGGTTAAGTGCGTCAGCCAGTGTGTCGCAGAATAGTTAACGCTATCACTGAGTGCTGCTATAAGATAAACTTTCCACAGAACGCAGAGGAAGATGTCAGCTTAACTCGTTAAATACAGGTAACTTTATTGGCAATTGAGATCACAATAAGGTTAACAGTTCAGGGTTAGTTAAAGGACTTAAGATACATTCAGTGGGCCTCTGCACAGTATTACTCCAGTAGTAGTTGACTGTAGCACGTAGAAAAGCATACCTAAGTTAGATTACACGTTGAAAAGTTATGCAATTACATTACAGTAAACCTGCATTCTTTTCACTGTGTTGTGTGTTACAGGGGGACACACCAGCTGCCAACATGTCGAGTAAAAAGGCCAAGGGCAAGAACACCAAGAAGCGTCCCCAGCGCGCTACCTCCAATGTGTTTGCCATGTTTGATCAGTCCCAGATCCAGGAGTTCAAGGAGGCCTTCAACATGATCGACCAAAACAGAGATGGCTTCATTGACAAAGAAGACCTGCACGATATGCTGGCCTCATTAGGTGCAGTAGATTTCCCCCACATGCATATGAACCTCCAGTGGGTAACCAATGGGCCCATCTTCCTAAAGTTTTATTATAAAATATAGTAAAATACCCAGTTTTCATAGATAATAAATGAGATGTGAAACAGTGGCTTTTCAAGCTACAATCTATTTGTCATTTATAATAGATGGCCACAGTGCAAGTTTGTGTTGAACGTAACATAACTGAAGTGAATCTGTTTCAAAGGTCAATAGTAAATATTTGTGCTCTCAAAGCAAATAACCAGACAAGGATGTTGTGGCTGTAGAGTGGTGGTGTTTAATGCTGGTTCCTTTCTGTTTTCTCCTAGGTAAGAACCCCACAGAGGACTACCTGGAGGCCATGATGAATGAAGCCCCTGGTCCAATTAACTTCACCATGTTCCTGACCATGTTTGGGGAGAAGCTGAATGGCACAGACCCTGAAGATGTTATCCGGAATGCCTTTGCCTGCTTCGATGAGGAGGGCACAGGTTTGTTAAAGTGTCTATTGTAATGTACACAATAAAAAAAGTACAGTATTTCTATGTGTACTACCTCCCTTAGCTTAGAATTGAAAACGTCTTGTCCTTGCAGGTATGATTCAGGAGGAATATCTAAGAGAGCTGCTCACTACAATGGGCGACAGGTTTACAGATGAAGAGGTGGATGAGCTCTTCCGTGAGGCTCCCATTGACAAGAAGGGCAACTTCAACTATGTAGCATTCACGCGCATCCTAAAGCACGGTGCAAAGGACAAGGATGATTAGTGACACCGTCAATGCTGAAAGAATTCTATGCTGTACATCATTTGTATTGGTATTGATTTAGAACAGCTGTAACTATCTAAAAAACAACAAAGCTTCACTGTGGTATATGTTACTGAAGGTCATAAATATATATATATACTGTATATATATATGCTACTTGTGGGACCATACCTCTGCACATCCACTCTGTCTTATCTCTCAAAGTTCACTTGCACATATATGGTAACACCACTGAGGGTTCGCAAAAGCCAGTTAAGATGAATGAAAAGAAATAAACAGAACACTATGTGTCTATTATTGACTGGTTTGATGTTGATGAAACATTTGTATTTTATAGATGATTAAAGAGTTGAGATGAAAAGGAATCACCAACATTCTATTCATCTGAGGATAAGTCTTTATTTGGATGACAGGTGTGAAAATACTTTCCAAAGCATCTCACACAATAACTGGGAAAAGATTGAAAACGTCTAGGTCATCTCTACCAACGTCTTATATTCTTGGTATGATGCCTCTGACTACGTAACGGCATAAAACAGTTAATTGCAGAGTTTCCACAACACAATTATACACATCAGTCACTTGAAACAAAGCTGCTTGTTTGGCGTTCTCTTGTGTTGGACTGAATGCCAAACAGGAAGAAAACCATTTCCTCTGCTTTTTCACACATTCCGTGAGATACTGGGTTTTTATTTAATTAACTTTTCCAGCTTAGACAACAATTTTAATGTTATTCAATAGCAACCATTACACATTTATCTGTTTAAAGCACCTCATCTCTGTCTTTGACACTGAGAAAGTAATCCATGTATATCACATCAGTTACAGCCGCTTACTGTTCACACACCTAATTAGGGTGATCTTACACGAATCACACCAACAATAAATAGATGAGGACCTGCTCCACAACTGAAGCTTACTGTACAGTTTGCAGTTGCTCACAGAGCAATGTATACCACGTGATTGTGTGGGTGGGCTTTTGTTCTACTCAGCCAAGGCAAGGTTTTTAGACTGGATCTTCGATAGGTGGTCTGATATACAGGCTTCCATTTTATCACACTGGGCCAGGAAATCCTAGGAAATAAAATAAACACACTTAATACAATATACGAACGCTGTACTTATGCAGTCCTTTAACAATCACAGGTACGGTAATACAGTTCAAGGTGCTTACCTGAACTGTCTTTACGAGTCCTTTTTTCTTCATTCTGCAGTCATTAAAATTTTCTGGGATATTCTGGAAAAATAAGAATCCACGCAGACCCAATTTAGTTTGCTGTAGTAAATAAAATACCAAAAAAGTAAACCATTAAGCATATTATAGATTACCAGAGCATCTATCTGCTCCAGAATCTTCATGAACTGCTCAGCTGCTACTTTCACTCTGTGGTCCAGTTTGCCCAGAGCCTCTGCCTGAAGATCTTTGGCTAAGAAGCCCTGTGGCGCAAATAAGATCATTGTCAGATTTTTCAAGTGGATGAAATATTTATATTAATAGCATAAATGATGTCTTACATTCTTAAGTCCAGTCAACTCCCCTTCTACTTTGTCCAGCTTTTTAGCCGTCTGTTCCACAGACTTCTCAATGTCTTTTAGCTTCTTCAGCTCAGCTTCTTCCTCAGGGCTGTTCTGTTTTAAGATTATCAGTTTGTCAGTATCTCATCCGATATCTCACATATTCACCAACCAGTAACACACCAGAAGCATCGCAAATACAAAGGCCTTACTCTCTTCCCAATCATCATGAGTTTACAGCCTGTTTTTATACCATAGCTGGACAGACTCTCTTCCATGTCCTTTAGTGATTTCCCTGCAATGTCAAACATAAATGCAGCACCACGTGAGGAACGATTACACATTAACATAGTATGAAATTCAGGCTCAGATGGTTGTGAATGAAAGCAGCGCCCTTTAATCAACCTTTAAAGATGAGTTTCTGTGATGCTGGTGGAACTCCTGTGGCTTGAGCCAGAGTATCTGACAAATCTTTGACGGTGAGACCTTTCCCATCCTGGGCTGTCAGTGTGATGTTATGCTTAACAGATCCTGAAGTGGGGAGAAAAGTCAAATTTATTCAAGGTTACAGAAGGAATGCTGCAAATTATTTCAATGGTAGCAAATGGAAATGTGATTTTTTTTTCCCCTCCCTAGAAAAAGTAAAACACGAACATTGTCAGATTTTATTGTCTTTGGCTGCTTGTTGATGACATAACTGTCGACATTTTGTAGCCTAACTGATGAACTGATTTATCGAGGGGAAGATCGAACGGAAAACTGATTGAATTGAAATTTTACAGCAACGAAAAAAATACCTTTATCTTCTAAACCATATAAACTGAATTGTAGAGATCATGCTGACTATTATTCTGCGCAATAAATCGCGTTTTGTAAAGTGAGCAAAAGTAACGACAACCTGCCACCGTTGCCATTAGCTACATTAGCTATTGTGAGCTATTTCAGCGAGTCATTGAACGTCCGTTGTTATATTTACACACAAAACTGCTCTAATTACAGTCTAAAACCAAACAAACACGTTTTTACCGTATGCAACTGTAAGTGTTAGCGTTTCTTCTGACATTTTACGCTTTAGTGTCCTTTAACTCATGCAGCAACTTTGTTGATGCTAACTGCGTCCGGAGTAGACAGGAAGTTAGCTTTCTGTTTACTTGTGACGTCACAGAGAAAAGATTACCGCTATAAAAGCGTTCAATTGCAGCATCAGCAGTAAAAAGTCAATTCAAACTTCCCCACCATGTCAACTGCATCAACAATTTCCATCAGTCTGTCAATACATCTCTATTCATTGCCTTTTGGGTTCATGTAACTTCTATTTTTGTTAAAAAAAAAAAGGAAGAAAGGAAACAAAATTATTTTATATTGACTTCTTCTGATGTTGTATACGTTTAGAATGAATAGTTCTTAATTACATTACAGATCAGTTGATTTTCAGAAATGACAAATGATATTAATGAGTTATTTTTAAGACATGTTGTTTTTATGTCTTTATAAAGATGGAGCTACTGTATGATTACCTCAGAATTTAAGAGGTAAATTTTTATTGTGCATGTGTACTGTGTATTTATGTATGAATGAGTTCATTTTGTATTTCTTTGTAATTCTTTTTACATGTACAGTATGCACTGTGTATTGGACCGATGTCTCGCTGTTTAAAGAGGTGCAAATGTTTGTTACATTGCAACAGAGGTTGGGAGTGTATCTTGAAAATAATTAACTTGACAATCTTTTACCATCTGACTTTATTCTTAATGAAGTGATTTATGCTGCGGTTGGTTAGGAGCACGAATGACAGCAACCAAAAGAACACAAGAAAATGACAAAACAATCAATTCTAAACCATGAAGTGAGAAGAGGACAAACACAAATAAGCAGCGACACTGTGAAAATAAATTGACAAAACATTCACATAAAAATATGACAGTGTTTCACGATTCAATAAATTGAAGCTCTTGTTTATTTTGCTCAATTCAAGCAACCTGCAGGCATATTGATCTGGAAATAGGGAAATATTCAGTCTGACAATTGACACAAAACAATCGAGACTAAATAAGGGAGCTTTGCCATCACACACAAAACTAGTAACAAACCATAATAACTTAATAATAGGTATTAAAGATGGACAACACAGACAGCTGACATATATGAGGTGAATAAAGTTTTAAAACAAAGGCTTGGTATGTTACAAGGCCACATGCTAGCATGGTAGTAGTAACAGTACACAACCCAACACCAAAAATGCTTCAAAACATTAGTGTTCTCCGTTCAAATGGTTTTGCACGTATAAATGTTACTCTACATATAAAAGTGTTTTCAGTAGAAGTGCAGCTGTTTGCTCCATCCCTTGTTTTATGTGGCAGGAATCTGTGGCAGGCCGAATTCATCCACCAAAACACCATCCTAAAAGCAGAGACAGGGTGTTAAAAAAACCCTAAGTGAGTGCTTTTATGAGCCAGCTCTTTGTGACCATCCTCTCTGTCAGATAGATTTATACAGTATTTTCGACAGATGTTTGCTCAGAAAACAACTTTTACCTACTCTGAAAAACAACAGAAAATGGGATAATGAGTCTATGATGTTCCAGTACATTACTGCAATATCAAAGCAATTTTCTCATGAGGTTATCACTCAGTGCAGTGAAGGGTGTTTGTGATAGGTATAGACTGTATGTTGGAACATTGTGTCGCTAAGTATCACGGCTGAACAGCAAGAGTTTAAGTAATCTGTAAATAACAGTAAATACCATTGAATCATTTCTATGCCTGTTCACTACAAATTACACACAGTTTTTGTCGCAATTGCAATTTTCCAAATCTTGACAGTGTTTTACATTTTTGAGTACATTATCCCAATTTGTGGTGCATTATAAATATAATTTCTTGTTGGTATCGCGTCTAAAAAAAGTCTGACAACAGGGCCCTGAGAGGCAGCTGCTGAACTTAAGGAACGAGGAAACATTAAAAAAATGATCTCTTAGCGTGAGAGAGAATGTGTGACGATATACATGTAGGGTGTTGCAGTGAGAAACGGTAGCATAGGGTTCATGTTTGTTGAATAAATACTGTGGGTTTCCAACAGGATCCATTTAAATGTACAGACCAGCAAACTGGATAAAAAAAAATCCCAATACACCCGAACTTCCAACAAAACCCCCAAAAAACTCCGGTGACAGTTCAAAGTTAATTTACTTAATAATCTGAGTGCCGAGTGTGTGTGTAAACAAAATGAGCTACACTGAACTGTCACCTTGTTTGTCTTGCTATCACTTGGGATTCCCTCTGGAATGGAGGGAGCAGCTGAGGCCTCGTCCAGGTAGGAGCTGTCATCATCCAGCAGCAGTTCATCACCGAGTGCGTCCAGTTCTGAAACCACAGTCACATGTGTGCTACCGTTATCACATAAAAAAAACAACCTTTGAGTCTGATAATTACGTCACTTGTCTTGTGTAATTTGAGTTTCAAAGTATTTATCAATCACACTCATTGTGTTATCACTGTGCTGCACATCTGCACCCTCACAAATGACTCTTTAATGTCACATTTCACATTATTTCAATGCTCTACATTATTAAGCTACACAAATACAACTTTACAGCGAATTGATATGTTGCTGTCTGACATCATGTGGATGTAAAATTAATATAAAGGACAGAAGTAGAACACATTATGATCTAAAACAGCATCATGATCAGACTGATCAATCATTTTTTTTCTCAAACATTGACTGAAAATATGCCATTATGTTTTTCTGCGCACCTCTCCAAGTTTCATTTTTGTCCGTCTGATGCATGACGCACACCCCGTGGTTACGAACTGTGTTACGATCACAGACATGTATACCTGCTTCAAGATCTTCCTCGTCGATGTCTGGAGTGCCGTAGCTGCGGCTCAGGGCTTCTTGTACCTCATTGGCTTCTTCCATCATGTCCTCCAGCTGGTCCTGTAAATCCTGTAAATCAAACCATAACCACCCAGTTCAAGTACAGGATACACTGTACATAGCAACTGAGAAACAGAACAATAACTGACAAAAAAAATCTTGCCTAGTGTAGCTTGGATGCTTGAACCATCAGGGTATTATAACTGAGAATACAGAAAGAGTGTATATAACAAACATACATCGATCTGATCAAGTTTTACGTCCTTGTAAGCCTTTTTCATTTCCTTTGCACCAATCTTCATCGCCTCCACCTAGGAGAAAAAAAATACACGGCAAAAGGTATTTGGGTTTATGTCACAGGTAATAGGACTCCACATGCACAAGAATCAGGCACGTGTCTGTGCAGACACTTCTTTACTGGTTAAGAGAAAAAATGACAAGAAAAGATAGTAAAACATCAGCATACAATAAAAAATGAATTAATAAAAAATTACATGACTGGGTGTTAATATATTTCACATTTTACTATGATTTTAGAGAGCAAAATAACACATAAGTGTGTATTATTTTTCATCCAAAAGAACATGACTGGAAACAGCTTGACACACTGTGATGATTTAAATACTTGTAGTCTTGATTTTGACTGAGACATAACAAAGATGGTTTTGAAGGTACCACATACTGTACTTGTAACACTGTGTGGTTCTTACGGTTGTTTTGGTGTCCTTTAATGTCTGGATTGTGTAGTTTGCCTGCTCCATGTTAAAAGACTGTTGAGACAGCTGCTCCCTTTGACCTTCATACCTACACACAGACAGTAGATGAAGATGCATCCAAACAGCTGTATTGTGCATGCAAGCTCAGGACTCAAATGTGTGAGTAAGTTACACAGTGGACTCACATCCTCTTTTGCTTCAGGACTCTCATAGCCTTCTGTTTCACCATGTTCTGGATTGTGTTAGAATAATAATAGTTAATAGTGAACTTCATAATATAATCTGCTTAAACGATGAGGTTTCGAAAAAGGAAACAACGTGAACGTACCTTTGAGGGCCCATCTTTCATCTTTTTCATCTGGTCCTTGTATTTCAACAGTTCAGCATCTAGTCTGCCAATTTTCTTCTCAATGGATTCTGCTCGAGCATCCACCTGCACAACGAGTGAATTCATTGCATTTATCATTATGTATAAACTTTATGATGTCTTGATGCTGAAAGGACCAGGTTGTAGTGACAGGTTTGTTGTGTCTATACTGTATATCTACACGGGGGCAGCTAAGGAACCACTTAACACGGTCACTACATAATCTGTAACTCCTGTCAGTGACTTGCAGATAGCACAAGGCAGATAAAGCAACATTTCCGTCTCAGCCAAGATAAATTTAGTAGATTGACAGCAACCTTTAGTTTTATTATTTCTTCCATAGCAGTGCAGTATAAAGTATATAAATGTCACTGTTAGCCTGCTAGCACCGTTTCACTGTCCTTTGTGAGCAGGCTAGCTATCGTGACCGTTATATCGGGCATAAACAACACATTTCAGACAAACTGCACTTACATTTCCTATGCAGTCAGACAGGTTTGGAGGGGGGGCTTTCGGTTTTCCGCGTCCAAATATTCTATTCATTTTATAAACGTTTTATCAGAGGGTAGTCTTTTCGGCTTCTCTTTAAAAACACAAAAACCACAGAGAGCTTTCTAGATGAAGATATCCGGAAGCAGCGGAACAGACGCAAAAAATTCCTATTGGACGGTGGAAATGGTTGGGACCAATGGGAATTTAGACTCGCGCTTGCCATCATGTGGTAAGAAGTGGTACTGCACGTTTCAAAGGGATCCTTTTGTCCCAAGGAAAGCGTGCATCATTCTTTGTTACACATCCAATGCGGATGTAGCGCCATGAAATGTGACAATTAACCCATTTAATGCATCGTTTTGTTTGCCCCTTCCTTAGAGCAGATACATACGGAGCGTTTTGTGCAGCAAGTAACGAGTGACATCTTTTTGTTTGCATATTCAGGTTAATTACTGCCCTGTGCGTCATGGGTTATTACTAAACCAGGGCTAAAACAATGACTAATTCACACGCACTTTGAAAGAGATGGAAGGAAAATCTAGTAATGGTAGTTACTTCCGCAGTGCAAATATAAATCATACTGGTTCTTAAAATGCACTCTTGACTTGCAGTAGCTTTGGTACAGAACAGAAGTAATTTAAACAAACCAAATAAAAATGAATAAATTTATAAAAAAGCTTCAATACATTACATAAATAAAGCGCAATATTCATATTTTTGTCCTTACCTTGAGTGAGGTTGTTACAAAACTTTAAGTGACACAAAATAGCCTCAGTAATGTCCAGATGTCCTACAGCTTTTTTCTTTTTTAAAAAAAGTTCTGTAGTTTGCATTTTGTTTACAAGAGGCTGAATTATTAACATGTGAAATCTTTCAAATGCACACCTAATAATTCTGTATTCTGTACAAGGATAGCTCACTAAATTAAGAGAGAATAGTCAAAATTAGGCAGAACAGTGTTTCCACTCTGTTCCCACATCACACCCTTTATCGCTCTTTTTGGCTCCTCTTGTTCTCTTTTATATGCACTCTCTCCCTAATTCCTTTCAATATTTCAGCCTCCGTTCTGTCCCTGTTTTTCAGATGGATCCAAAAGTGTTTGTTCTTCCCTTTAGCCTTCAAAGATGGGCCAGCATCAGACATGGGGTGGCAAAATGCTGCTGTTGCTATGTGTGGGTGAGTCACCGAGCACCAAGGCTGATCAGTCGCATTTGAGTGCGTTTGACGAGTATTACACACTCTTCAAATACGGAAGCATTCAATACAGAGTGCTTCAAGTTATAAAAATGTGTAAAGGTTTGTCATCTATATGATCTCATATATCATGAATGTGGCTTATGTTTCCCTTTTATGTATAATGTTCAATTTGTTATACCTGGGTACCTACAGTTGTTGTGTGTGTGCTGTTTACTCCCCAATATTTCAGTATTCCTTGCGCAGCAGCTGAATTTTAAGGAGAATTCAACTTCCCCTGCAAAGCCATAGGTACAAGACATTTTACAATGAGTGCAGCAAGCCCTGAGCCTCAGTCAGTGCAATCACCATGGTAACACCAACTTTCCCAGCTGAGAACAACCATAGTGAAGCCAGTACGGCAGCATGATTGGTGTTTGAGGGCTCTATTGTCATGGTTAATAGTGTTATCCATATGTATATTTAGCTGAATCTTTGACATTGTGTTCAGAACATCTCGACATGAAGGTATCTCACATTTTGTCGCTTTATTGTGACTTCGTTACACACCTGTTCGTACAGTCAAAGCTTATATAGTTACAGAAAAATAACAAATAGATACTAATAGTGAGCACTGAGGTGCAGTCCAGCATAACGAACAGAGGTGGAAATAAATAAGAGGCAGTTACCGAGCGACCAGATCGACGCCCTGATGATGTAAGAGGATGTTTCCAGATGCAGGGAATCACATATCCTTAATAATGTATACAAAAACAAATCAGTCTTTTGCTGATAATAGCCATAACTTTAAAGAGGAAAGAGAAAGGGGATGTGGTCGATCGGCAATCTTTAAGATAAGGCACACAAAACAAGGCACAAAAGCACATTTTCTGCTAAACTACTGTATCATTATCCAATCTAGACAGCTAATATACACGTGGTTCACTCTATATGTAAAACTTAAAGAATCTGGTTTCATTAAATCAGGCAACAGCTGTATGAGCAGCAGCTGCAGTCCGTGACACGAAGCTTCCAGAATTAGCATTATATATTAGGTTAACAGCTTGACAACACATTTCAAGTTATAATCTGTGAACACTCAGAGTATACAGTATGAACAATGCTTTATTCTGTGACCGTGAAAATGTCACTTTGAAGGATTACACGTGTTTCTATACATGACGGAAAATGACTGCAAACATCTAGATACAATATGTATTATCGTGTTGGCTGTTGCCTTGGAGCCCTCTTCCCAATTTTTCATATATAAATATCACAGACACACTGAGAACATGCGACTTTGACAACAATATGTACAATATTTTACAGGTTCCAATATCAGATGCAGCATCCGATATCGGTAGATGTTCAGAGACGTATAACTGGGGTGTTAAATTGCCCTGTAGCACTTAAATAATAAGCTTTGTCACTGTCATCAATCTCATCAAGGACAAATTAGATCGATTCGGTATCTGCTTTTCATTCACAGAGGACGATCCCTGAGAGGTTATTAAATAAGAATATACATGAGCCTTTTTTGTTTCCCCTTTTCACCCATACTCCCAGTACTCCACAGCAAAGCACCAAACTACTTTTCACGGTCGACACGTCGCGCCGTAAACACCAAACTAAGGCAAATAAATGCTCAGGATGTAGCTCGACCCCCGAACGAACCACGAATGAAAATGATTTGTTTTTCAGTGACATCTTCAAATCAGCTCAGTTGATCGTTTGAATCCCGTGAAAACGATTTTTATCATTTTCACTTAGACAATCTTGGTGCTGCTACACAGTAACACACTTTGGCTTTGCCTCGTCTGTACGTCTTCATTCAGTATGCCAACAGAATAGTTTTACCGATGAATATTGTTATATATAGCAAAATATAATGCGTTAATGTCACCTTCAGAGGTGTGACCTTTTTACTATCAGCTTGTTCTCATACTATGTTTTATGTCTTGGCTCAGAATATGTGGAAACCTTTTGAAGCTTATAAAAAAAAATTGTAAGCGAAATAATCTGTTTTTTAATGCATAAAATCTTAAGTCACACAGAGACAAATGCGTCAGATATGTAGGAAACTCAGCCAATATCAAATATTATCTACAAAATGCATGAATTATCCCTGATAAGAACTCTGGAGTCTATATTTCAATGTTTCAAATTTCACCCAAAATTGCACGAAATTAGCGAAGCTGCTCCAATAATAATAATTATATTAACATGAATCTCTTAATTAGAAATTAATTGTCAGATTCAGGAGCACAAGCACATTTTCAGGACTGACTCTCTTCTGTTCAGATTAATTTAAGCTCTTTTAGGTTTCTGATTTATGCGGTTTAAGGGGCTGTGGAGGTCTTAAGTGAAGGTTTTTTGTGGTGTGTATTCTAACTGGAATGCTTTCGACTGCTTCCTCAGATGGCTGTGGTGATTTGAGTCAAACTCAGATCGTTGGAGTCCTCCCAGCCCTGGTAGTGGATAGAGGACGTGTTCATGGCTAGTCATACCGGCCTGGCCCGCCTCCCGTCTCCCCTGGCCTCTGCAGGACAGGAGTGGTCCCTGAGGGTGCTCCTCACCCGGCTCACGCCCTGGCAGTCCCCTTGCCGACGTGCACTGGGGCAGCAAAAATCTCTGAAGCACCGCTTGAAGTTCTCATCCAGGAAGGCGTAGAGGATGGGGTTGAGGCTGCTGTTGGTGTAGCCCAGGGCCACGCAGAAGAAGTAGGCCGCCATCACTGAGGTGGTCTCGGGCACCTTGGGCCACAGCGCCTTGACCAGGATGAAGATGTGGATTGGCGTCCAGCACACCACAAAGACGGCGACCACCACCAGCACCAGACGCGTGATCCGGCGCAGGTTGCGGTCCTTCTCGGGCGAGCCAGACAGCAGGCGCACGCTCTTCAGCCGCAGCACCATCAGCGTGTAGCAGACGGTGATGATGATGACGGGCGCCACGAAGGCGAAGATGAAGACACAGATCTTCATCAGGGTGTCCCAGTACATGTAGGGTTCAGGGAACTGCAGGGCACATTCTGTAGTCCCTGACAGGTTCGGTCGCCGAAAGAGAGTAAAAAAAAAACGTCAGAAAACTGTTCAAAGGAGAGATGGAGTCAGATGTGATGGAGGAAGGTTAGCAGAATGGGACTCCGTGGCTACTCTAATAGAGCTGAGTAAAGTGCACTGTGATTCCCTGAATGGAGGCTGATTGTGAAAAAGCGCTGTAAATTACTCTGTCGCTTAAAAACATTCCAGGAAGACCTATTACGGCTGTCACTGCCTCACCCAGTCAAACAGCTACAGGCTCCTCTGGATCCTCCGCTTCCACATCACTCTCCTTGATCCAGTGTTGGAATTCAAAGAGCTTTATGGGCTCGAAATTACCCTCAATTATACATCTTTCATCTCTCAGCACGTAGTTTATACCTGTAATTTTATGAAGTGTAGATCGTAGAATTATGAAAAGATGAGATTTGTGGGGAGCTGCTCTTGCTGTCTGAGAGATCTTTAAGTCTGTAAAGCCCTTTGAGACGTTTCAGGTTATGAAGTTGAAGTGAAAAGAGAAGTGGAGACGTCAAAGGATTTGCCAGCCAACTAAAGACTGCAAACTTTAGTTTTACATCTGGGTATTCCTAAGCGTGTCTCTGGATGGAGATCATCTATTCTTTGCACTCCAGTACTGTCTCATTAACTTTCCTTAGTCCTATTTGTAAATTCAGTCAACTTATTGTTTAAAAATTAAATACACGGTGCATTAAAACAAACAAACTAATGGCAGAATCATATAATAACCAAATCACATTGTGGCTCAGTGTATTAGTACTAATTTTGATACAATAAAAGTTTAATGAGCTTAACGTGGTGCCTGTCACTACATTCCTGAGGAGCTTGTCATGTCTGTCTGTATTGTAACTTGTAAGTTCATATTTTCTATAAAAGGCCATCAATCAGAGCTTCGCCCACACACACCACTCTGCAAGTTTCCTCTATTACTTATTGCCGTGTGATCTATTGTTGGTGATGTTCCGTGATGTCCTCCCCTCCTCCCACCACCTCACACTTGGATGCAAATAGAAGCTCTGTGTGAAGGAAATCTGGGAGCAAATTGCTGAGTTGCCACAATTCGACTACTTGTCACCTAACATAAAGGAGTGTGTGTGTTTGCTGAACTCGGGTACCATTATTGGTCTGCGTGCTGCCAAGTATCATCACAGGGATCCCAGCGGCGGACGACAGCACCCAGATGAGCATGTTGATGATCTTGGCCTTGACGGGCGTGCGGAAATCCAAGGCCTTAACGGGGTGGCACACGGCCACGTAGCGGTCCACGCTCATCATGGTCAAGGTGAAGATGCTGATGAACATGTTGTAGTAATCGATGGAGATGAAGACCTTGCACGCCACTTGGCCGAACGGCCACGAGCTGAGCAGGTAGTCGGCGCTCTGGAAGGGCATGGTGGTGGTGACCAAAGCGTCAGCCACGGCCAGGTTAAAGATGTAGATGTTGGTGGCCGTTTTCATTTTAGTGTATCTGTAACGGAGACAGAGAGGCTTTGGTTGGTTTCCGCCCCGGCTTTGTGCTGTACACGGCCTTTGTATTCAGAGAGGGTTTTCATGTATTGGATGAGGATGAGCTGCCAAGGTGCTCAGCAGAATTCCCGACTCAAGAAATTTTGCATTGGCAGCCACAAGTGTGGAGGAACACTGCAGGTACAGGAGAGGCATTGTGAGGCTGGAGCTACTTTCACTCATCATTGTTCACGACTTGAAAATGTCACCCATGGTTACTTTACTGACTTAGTAAACACTGCATGGCTGATTTCCACACATAAACCAGGAAGGCACACACATCCTCCCACACTTATCCTTTAAATGTTAGGAACATATGATAGTTTTAATATATATATTGAACCACTGTTTTACTTTGTTTATTTATTGAATGAACTGATGAATTAATTAAAATTGACAGAGAGTAATAGTAGTTAATGTTACATCCTGGATATGTTTTATGTCGTGTGTCTTTTGTCTCATCGATCTACACACAAACCTACATGAAACAGAATTTTCAAAAATGAAAGGCACTTCAAATAACATCTCACAATATGAAAACATGATGAGATGCTACACAAATATCATTTGACTGATTGATGGATTGATTGATTCATTGATCTCTCATCCTTGTAAAACACCGTTTACATCCAAATAACGCACCGCTTACCGCGCGCACCGGGCGCGAGAGAAGCGCGCAAACACCGCATCCGTTCAAACACACAACGGCGGAACTCTGAGAAATGTCATCTCTCTCTCTGTTATCTTCATCATTACAGGGACACACACACACACACACACGTCTTTGTCCTGTTTTTACCTCATCCATTCACTCACTCATTCGTATCTCACCTTATGATGACATACATCACCAAACAGTTGCCCACCAAGCCCACCATGAACACCACCGAGTACACGGCCACTATGATGGGGATGATCGGGGACAGGGGCTCCGCTGCGGCGTCCCAGGTGCCGTTGGCGCTGAGGTTTAGGGCGTCGGGCTCGCCGGGCTGCCAGGTGAAGTTTGGGGCGCACTCGTCCGCCTGACAGCGCTCCTCCTCCTCTTTGTAGATGTGCACCACGCCGCTGTCCATGGTGCTGAAAGCCGGAGAGGACTGCTCGGTGTGGCGGCGGACGCGCGGATACAGAGGCTGGGAAACGACGCCGGTGAGGGAGAGCGCAACAGACTGAAGGCGTACCAAAAAGTTCATTCAAATCAACAGAGGTTGATCAGGAGGAACTTTACGGGACGGGTCGAATCCGACTGAGGTGTCTGTGGCAAATCCAGGAGATTTGTGTCCAGAGCTGAAAACCCGCTGCCTGTTGCCGCCACTGCTGCGTCCCCCCGAGGGTGCGCGCTGAAAGCCCGCACTGCTCACTCAGTGACATCAGAGGTTGAGCCAAGACAGCAGATATGATAACAAGCAGCCAGGAGAGAGACACCAAACATATGCATCAAACTCAACCGGAAATGCACAGAATATAAAGATCCACACTTTTATTACTCTATAATTGTTTGATAACTCAACTTAAGGAGCCAAACGCAAAAGACAAATCAGTCAACTTTCCTTGACAAGCTTCCTACGAGTCAAAGTAAAGAATATAAACACACTTCAGTGTCCACTGCACGTTTGGATGAAACTCATTTTAGTGATGATGCCACATCCTCCAACGTTCCCTAGCAACCTCTGTCAGATACCACTACAATCCCAACATCTGAGAGTGATGAAGTATGAAGGACACTTACTCGTCACTGCATTTCTACTCATCCGCTGCAGCAAATTATGATGAATTTCTATATATAGCATGGAGAAAAACAAGCAGACTGTCTAACCAATTAACACAAGTGTGCTTCGGACTGTCTCTGTAACGTCAGCGGACTGATAACTCACATCCTTCCCACTTGCATTCTTTTAGACTTTAATTAACTACTCCACCAAATCGCCACAAATCCCCAGAACACTGCCAGGGAGAGAAATCCCAATCTGCTCCTCTCCCTTTTCTCTCATCAAACACACCGGGAGACGGATTTCAAGCAGCTCGCAATTAAGCAGATGCCATTTCCGCTCCCTTGTTTCATGCCCTGATACTTGTTGCTTAGAGACCAATCATGGCCAGGTGTCGCATGAGTGACAAATCCTTTCTTCTGGGTGTGTTCCTATTGTTGCGCTTCAGGTGGACTTTCAGAACAAATATTTGGGGCGACTTCGCCGAGGCCCCTCGAACCGGCCGGCAGCGAAATGGAGAAATGCATTTCTGCTCAAACGAGAGGCAAAAAGGCAGAAATCTACCTTCAATCTTAACAACCCGGAGCCAAAGGTCAGTCTGCACCCAGCTACAATCTGGCAGTCTTCCTCTGGTACTTGAAACAGGGCAATTTTATTATTAGAGTTCCTGAGGAGGAAAGGAAAGGCTCGTTGCGTAACCAGGATAAGGTCAATAATAAATTTCGTTCTGTCCTTTTTGTGTTATATCCTGAGCTCCTGTCTATTCAGTCAAATCTTTCCAATCAGTCCTGAAACCTTTGGGTTCAACGATGGAGACAGCTGTTCTGAGATTGAAACAGAAAAACTAAAAGCGTGAATGAAAGAACGTTGTTGTAGTTTGGTATAAGCTTTTTGTATTTAAATGATTTGACGCCTCACCACCAACATCCTAATGTGAAATATATCTTTTCTTGTTGATTTGATAACAACATACCGTATGTGGAATCCCCTCAACAGTCATTACTGCATCAACAAAGGACACCTCTGAGCTACACTTGGAGATAAAAGGTTCTCTTCCATCATTATCTCCATCATTACCGGCCCCTCCAATGTCACAGTGCCATTTTCAATTGAACCCAATGATTTAATAGATTACATTCTTCCACATTCGCTGCACAATGTGCGACACCGAGGACACATTTGCAAAAAGGAATTTTGTTTGCAAAATGTACCCGTTCTGGTTCATTTGTTGGCAGGTGAAGACATTAAGCCAACATGAATTGCTGCTGGGAGGAAAAAGGAGGCAGAAGTTTGGTTTGGCCTTGAGGAACGTTAATGAGGGATAAGTGAACTCATTTTATTCCAGTGGGTTGAGTGGGCAGATGACTGCAAGTTTGTCGAGAAATCAACCTTCTATTCACAATGAATGAATATATCATGGGTGCAGTATGTGAAACTGTAAGAACTGGTCTTAACAGGAAGTAGCAGGATTCTGAAAATCAAATGATGACATGACTGATAGTCACTGATAGGTGCGCCAGCTTCTTCATTTTCTCATCTTATTTTATTCTTGTAATGATTTTATTCGATAGATCACCCGGATCCATTATAGATAGATCCACCCCAGCTGCCACCCTAACATGGATAAGCTGCATAGATAATGGATGGATGGATGGATGTATATGCCTATATACAGAGGCACAGTAATTTTGTGCTTGATATTTATATATATATAAATATTTATATATGACAGACCGAAACTACTGTATATTGATCTTACTGTGAAAACCAATCCTCTGAAGTATCAATTACTGAATGAAATGAGGAAATAGGTCATCCCTGTATTCTTGCTGCACGTGTGATAACCTCCCACACGGTGTCATTTTCAGATTTATGAGACAGCCATCAACATGTACTTGTTATTCTCCTCGGATGCAGCCTAAAATTGAGTTTCATGCTACATGTCGGTCAGCTCTGCCTTGTTTTGATTGTCACTATGGGAACGGATATTCTGACCCGTGGTTACGAGAGCAAAGGGATTTGATCGATGAAGTGGGGCAACAGTGCTCCTCTTTCAGTGAGCAAATACGATACCGCTCGGCTGAACGCCTTTCTTATAACTCTACAGCCTGTACTACATATGTGGTGTGTTGTCAGCTGTTAACGTGAATTCCAAATCTTTACACTGTCAACCTCTACAAATCGATACTGTATGTACCAGTCATCTGAATACTACGCGTGACGGCCATTCAGCGGGAGGGAACACATGCGCCTCTCAAACTGTACAACTGCCTTCACGCTGTCTTGACCTTGAAAAGCAAAGGTGGGAAGCATGATCAATGGAGGAGGAGAAGAAAAACCATCTGTCTCAGCCCACACAGGTCACTCAGCTGCTACGGGTGATCCATGCACAAGGACCACAGACTGCGTGACATTGTAAATAACACAAAAGAGCACAAAGTGGGGCTGGGTTACTGCATCTAGGGACAGTGAGTGAACTTAAATATTGACTCTGCGTGCATTCAGGCTCTGCAAACCTTTTACACTTCAAAAGGATGACGGGCGACTGCATTGGACTCTGCAAAGATCAAAAGATGCTGTAAGAAACGTCAAGGATAACTTCAATTCAAGCTCAATTAACCCTTCCGTAGGAGTTATGGGGAATAGGTGCTTTTTACATATCAAGGCTGATGAGAGAGTTTCAAAAGTTAAAGACTTGCAGCAGAAAGAGAAAGAAAAAAAAAAAGCGGTCCATTGTTCTACATGTCATGTGTGCCTCACACTGCAGCCCACTGAAGACTGAATTTTTACAGAAAATGTAGCTTTAAGTAGTAATTCCATTCTAAGTGGATTTTCTCAGACCGAGAGGGTTTGATTTCCTCTGTGGATTCAGAGAAAGCTGCTCATTCTCTTCACAGGGTTCCACTTCATCACAAGTACCTGGAGGTAAATCACCTCTCCGGCTCACGTATGGGGTCAGGTCTGCGGGAGCTTGATGTACCGAATCTTTAAACTTCTAAAGTCCCGTCGCGAATCGAGTCACATCAATTAAAAAGATAGAGCGACGTTAATGGGGGAAAACAAATCCCACAAAAACAGAAAGGTCACATTTGTTTGCCTTAATGGAATGATAATTTTGCTCCCCGGACACATGCTTTTTTTTTTTTTTAATCTTAATCGTGTTTACAATTTTTTTTGTGCAATCAACAGTAAAGAATCATAAAGCGGTTTTCTTTCGCAGCCGGTCATCCAAAGTAAGTTGGTTATGGTAATTTATTACAGGAGTCCAAAAAAACAACAGAAGCCCCACAGATAAGCATCTTTATTGGAACACATCATTGTTTACAGGTACTACTTAAATAACTTGCATTTTTTTTTTTTTACATTTTCACAGAGATTAAGTTTGACTCCAATCACCAAACATCACTTAGCTGCGTGGGCACGACACAGAGAACGAGAGTTAAATCAAGTAACATCAAGATCATCATCTGGGACGCAAGACAGAGAGGAAACCACAAGGGTCGGTTTTCAAGTCACGGAATGAACAGCAGATGACTGAGGAACCATGTACGTACAGTTTACGCACTCATCCGCACAGTAACGCACAAACGCACGTGCACAGGAGTCGTTCAGCTCCGAGCGGCCACAGCGGGAGCCTGCTGCTGGTCCGTGGACTGCAGTTGTCTTCCCAGGTATTCCCTGAAACAAAAAAGAAAATCGTAGAGAAAGTGTCAGAATCGGGATCGCCAGCCATCACATCTGTTTAAAATCTGCATTCCTGTTGTGCCCATGGCCATCAACCTGCACAGCTGGACCGCGAACCAGGGGGAAAAGGCACAAACTGGGTCTTTAATGTGAGCTAAAGTATCATTATTATAACCAGAAAATGACCTTTTATTTTACGCTTAAATTATGTGAATTTTATCTTACCATAACTCCTAACGAGGAGAAAAAAAATGAGGCTATTAAAGGCAAAAATGTGGCTTTACTTTCTTACATAACGCGCACGATACACGCACAAGAAAAAGGACACGAGAACACAAACAGACGCGCAACGAACAGCATAGCAACCAAGTAGCTTCTGTGTTCCGTCTACTTGAAATGAAATGTTTTTCTGCCTGTCGTCATGAATTCCCTTTTCTCCTATTTTTGGTGCGTATGATTCAGTGTTTTCAAGTCATGTCAATTCGTACAGCCTAATATTACATACACTACAAGTCTCAAAGGCCTTTACCTCAGGTCCCCCAGCCAGCCCAAAACTCTCAAGGGACAAAGCAAAAAAAACCCTTAACCTGTAAGGAAAACAGGGCAAAAACTAGTAAGAGGAAATTCAAAGACCTACAGGGTGTGCAACAGGAGGATGATTCATTACTGTCATCGTTGCTCTCTATCAAGGCTCTGATCCGTATCAGACACCCAAAAGTTTTAACTTTGTGTGGAAGTTATCAGTAATGATGTTTATATTTCTCCCAGGGCGATCATAACAGCAGATGGTGACAAATGTGCCTGTGTAATTGGAACGGCGTGCCTAAGAGGTGAAGGAGATCGAGCCAGGACCTTTTTCTAATGAGTGTTTCTGCATCCGCCGCGTAACTCCATGTTTTCTAAATACAGCTAAACACGAGATATCGGCAGTTAAGCTTTTCATTAAACGCAAATTTATGAGATGGGAGAATCAATAGAAGATCCCATTCATGCTAAATTCACTAAAACAAAAGAAGGAACAGCAAATTGAAAAGGTTAAGTAAATTCAAAATGAATCAGATTTTGATTATCGTGTTCCTGGAAACTGTGCATGAGGGCCATCATGTTCTCTCTGTCAGAGGGGAAGATATCCAGAGAGAAAGCTAGCGAAACAACGAGAGCACACCATGAGCTTCGGTAAGTTGCTGGGACTAATAGAGAGGATAGGGTATGAAATGTGACCTAATAATAACTTGTGAAATGTTGCTGTGTGTGGTGTGGGGGCGGGGGGGTGCTCCAATCTAGACGGTGAGGTAAGTACAAGAGTGGCTGTCGATAGGTTATGGTGTTAACCAAAAAACAACACGGAGCCGAAAGGAACAACTTCTGTTCTTTCATTAATTAATCCAGTTCTGGCACCACATTTTCATTCTTTTCAAAGCAGAATGAAGGTCACATGGATGAATAACAGTTATTTCTCAGCTCAAACAACTGCCTCTGTGGTTGTCATGACAGCAATAGGCTTTCACAAGGAGGGAAGAGAAGATCTCATGGAGGCGGTAACAAAGCTACTCACTGTAGGTGACAGAGGGTGTGGTGGACTACTTTGGTAAAATATCAAAATGGTGTTCAGCGAGGTGCCCAAGGCAGCGGGATACCAAATAGAGGAGAATTACAACAACAAAAAAACTGGTTCATATTTATTTTCATTCAGTGGCAACACTCCATCCACACATAGAACGCATAATTCACTGCGGGGAAACAACCTTGAAACAACTTTCATTATATTCTTTTGACAAAACACAGTGTGTTTACACACGGTGTCAATCATGGACCTCCTGTGTCGGCTCTAAAGTCTATCAAATAAATGATTTATTCAAGGGGAGATAGAGAGCGTATGAGTAAAAATAAAACACTCAAATGTAGCTTTCCTCCTGCGGTTACGTAAACATCTGCAATGTTTGCTGTGACCAATGCACGGAGACAAAAGGGAATCACAGTTTAACTTACGCCTCGTATCGTTGGTGTTGAAGATCAAGACAACTTGAATATACGTAAGCTTGCAGCAACACCAAACAATCCATATACAACACACAAGCATAGGTTGAGCTTTCCACAAAATGGGATCATCAGCTCATAAAAAAAAAAGAAAAAAAGAAAGGTCAAGTCACGGAGCAGATTTTCACGATGTTATTATGTGCTGTGGAAGTTACACAATAGAACGCCATTACATCTGCTGAATGAGTTACATGCTTTCTGGTGTTTCTGGCCTGATTTTGACATAAATGGCACAACTCAACAAAAGCGAGATCCTGCTGCCAACAGGGCCAGCGCGGTCTCTGTCTTTTAAAGGGTAAATACTTGTCAGATACCTGCCAACACAGACAGCATCCCTGCTCACGTTCTTAGAGCGTGTGCAAATCAGCTGGCTGGACTGTTCGCTGCCATGTTCAGTCTTTCCCTTTGCTTGTCTGTCATTGCCGTGTGTTTTAAAGGGCACCATCGTCTCTGTGCTGAGAGCAACAGAGATATCAGGTCTAAAATGGTGGCCTGTAGGCCTGACCTCTATCATTAGCAAGCGCTTTGACAGGCGGGTCAGGCACTTCATGGTCAAGCTCTGCTCTGCTCTGCTCTACCCGCAATATCGCTAGAAAAAGCCAGACACAAATTGTCCTCTCAGACTGGGACAAGAGGAACACACATGAACGGATGCTTTTTGTGGACAAACAGTTCCACGTTTACCTTAATGGTAAAGAGGACAGCTCAGCACATCACTTCTCATTTTCATTTCATTCAATGAAAGAAAGAAAGCAGGAATTTGCTGGATTCAATATTTGGTCATGTGCTAGTACTAGTACTTGGAGGAAAAACAGGTTTTATTCTGCCAATCTATCTTGCATTATATGCAGCCTACAGCCTGATATTGATCATTAAATCCACTTCATATTGCTGGATTCAGTATTTGAGGGAAACATACTGTTGTATGCTTTCCAAGTCTGCTACTGAAAATCTGCTTTTCTTTCTGGTCAGTGAGCTAAAATGTCTGCCTAGACTCAGCCCAAGGTCTGTCTGCCTGCCTTTTAATTATTATCTTATATCAATAAACCAAACAGAAAAACTCTAGCCACACTTCAGTGGATATATAGTTTACCTGAAACATTAAGATCACTTAGATGAGAAACAGCACTACACACAGCTATTAAAACACATCAACTCCATCTGCAGTTGCTCGGGAAGCCAAGTGTGCTTTAGATACTGGCAGGAAAACAAACACATTTTTCACCTGCCTGTTGATTTAATGTGTTTCTAAGAGAATCAGTAGACGGACAAATAAGAACAGATTACGGAGGCAAGTTGTGTATTTGACAGTACACTCACAGGTGACAAAAGAAGGATGGGTGCCTCAATTGCAGCACAGTGAAGCACATGCAGTACGCTACATAATACTGTTGATGGGATTTTCATCAACGTTGGGAAAATTCATCCAACGGCCACGTAAATCTAAAAGCAACTGGTGGGGCTTTTTCAAATGGAAGTGATTAAAGGTGAATGTCAAACAATTTTCAGAATGATGTACAATCAACCTCAATACAGTTCCTTCTATTCTAATCTACTGACAATCATCCAGGTTTAAGACTATTTGCAGTCCTATTGTGCAGGCAAGGAACGGAACACAGTATCAGCTGATGATCATCATGACGTCACCCCTGATATGGATTGGGGCTAAATAGAACAAAAACTAAAAAACACTATTAATACACCTAAATAGCTAGACCAGATGTTCCCCAACATAATTAATAATTAATGTAAGATGTGCAGGTTTTGCATCATTCTCAAAGACTGCATATACAGCAGATGGAATTCTAAATAACATCAATCAATTGCCAATTACATTCAAGTACCATTTTCACTTTATTCTCACAGTCTCACTCAATCAGGCACGTTCTTAATGTGAATGAGGTTCCCAGCAAACGCACTGGGTGAGTAGTATTCCGTAAAGGGAATGGAACCCTCACCCATTCCTTATAGCCATGCTGTTTATATTTGGCTTAAACATAAGACAACACGACTAAGTTGCCGCTCCTAAACGAAACAGCTGTGATCAGCTTGGGTTGGGAGGAGTATTTGAAGGGGGGCCAGATTGGGGCACAGACATGCTGATATACACAGCGTGACATCAGTCTGGATGGGATTTAAGGTGAATGTAGACTACAGCCTCAAAACACGGTCAAAATCCAAAACCCTGTAAATAGAACCCCTTCCACAGGCTCTTCAGTGTTACAAGTGCTTTTATTTGACTCTTTTGTTTCGCGAGCATGCTCACCGTAAGCGTGTGCCTGTTTTTCCAGTTCAGCCATGGATACCTTTCGCCTCCCCGCTTATATTCATTCCACACAGGACTTTGTTGCTACTACCAGAAATATAAACCTCACCAATGCCTGTATCCACTGGCATAAAAATCATTCATCCATATGGCTCATACACACTGCATTTTTTTCTGCATATGATAAACAACAGCAAAACAAAGATCCATATTTGAGAAAATCATGTCAAATTTTGTACTGTGAGCTGAATTTCCTGTAGAAGCCACCTGGATGGCAATGAATAATTTACAGACAAAACCAATCCCGTCTGTGAGATTGTACATGTGTTCATACCAGTTGTGGACCATGAGCTTCTGCACAGCCAACAGGGCGTTGTAACGCACTAGCTGGTCTTCATGGTGCATGTGATTCATTACCAGCTGCTTCCCACCCAGTTGCTCTATGACTCTAAAATGGAAGGATTAAAGGGAGAGAAAGCAATTTATTCACATAGAAAACGATCACAAATTTCACATTTTGAGAATTTGTATCGGTTAACATAATTCAATCTGTCAGAAAATGAGTCTGTGTCCTTGTATCTTCCTTTAAAGTGAAAAATACAATCAAAATTGAAGAACGCAAATGTACTGCACATAATGGATGTAATGCTTAATGGTGTGAGCAGATAGCAGTTAAGTCAGATGAGCATAACCTGCACTTATCACGTCTTAAAAGTTACTAATTACAGCAAAGTGGACTGCTAGTGCAACATTCCTGGTAAACTGGCGCTTGTGAGCTCTAACTGACAAACTTTTGGCAGAATATTGGATAATTAATCCTCTTATGTGACAAGGTGACGAAGAGCAAGACAAGAAACTAATATTCTTCTAAGATGGAAAGAAAGCACTGAGGGGTCTCCAAATTCTGGATGTGGGCATCATCAGAGAGTAAAAGAAAAGATCGGCTTGAGATGGAGAGATTCTTGTGTGTTTTCTTACCGTTTTCCACGGGGGTAATGTCGCACATACTCTCCAATATCATGGGCTGCCACTGCGATGACTTGAGGATCATCAGACACCTCGAGCAGCCTGGTTAATATCCTGTTTGAGAAAAGAGACAAAGGAGATCCGATCAGAATGAGAGCAAATTGCCTGTTAATTCAATCATATTATTCTTGCTTAGAAAATCACATAATTTTCAGTTGCTGCTAAAGAGAGAGGAGTGAATACAGTGAGTGGATACAGAGAAATGAATTTATTAACGTAGATACATAAGAACCAAATATGTCAGATAGATCCATCTGTCATGGAGTGCGAGACATTGGGGTTCAAACTTAAAGAGGGAGGTAAAAGTGGGGACAAACAAGGATAGTGGTGAGACAACAAAATGGTAGACTAGGATTTTTATGGGACGTCAATATGCATGGAAGGGAGTGAGACTGGAATACTGAAGATAGACTGATAGTTGATCAGGTCTCTTAGATTGGAGATAAATTAGAAGGGAATGGGGGAAAACAGCTGACAGGTTGTGCAATCGCTGAAGTGCTCTGAATTTGTATGTGACCAATAACTCTGATTTGAACCTGAATTTAAGAAAACATTTATCTATTTCCAATCTCGTGTTAGTACATTGATTCAACTCAATTAGAAAGTTGTGTCAAAATTACAGAATTGGACACTGAATTTGACATTTTAAAATTCTAATTGAAAGCACAGAAAGTCCGAATGAATTGACCCTATTCATATGTTGCCACAGAGGCAACACTTGAATATAAGCTACAGTACGTTTGGACTTACTTCAGGAGTTCATAGTTCTTCTCGTTCAAGCGTACAGCATTCTCACGCCAGAACTTCTCAGACTTGTGCACGGGGCTCCATTCGAGGCGGCCTGACTTGAGTTCTGAACTATACTCATCAAATGAGCTGTTTAAAAAAGGAAAAAAGAAAACGTCTCAAACACAGAGAACAATCCAAGCATAACCCTGATTAATAATCGCTCTCCAAGCAAAATGCTGCTTCCACTCAAACCAGCCATCAAAAACAACAGAGATGTGTTTGGAATACACAGAAACGGTAAGGTACATACAGTGTACTACAATATCATGATAATGACAGAGCTGTCTTGGGGGATGTACACTATTATTCACAGTGAATCCTTCTGGGAATCAGCTGTAGATAATGCTGGTTGTTTATGAGTACCTGAGATCCTGCACGCTCTCCCCCAGCCTCTCCAGCAGGAATTTGATATCCTCAGTGATGTCCTCATCGTCGTACTTCTGCTGCTCGAGGTTCTCCAGCTGCTTCAGCACTTTGCACTGAATCATGGCCAAAGCATACTCCTGGCGCGTTTCCCTCTCGGCAGACTTCTCCAAAACATTCTGTGAAAATGGGAAAATTGTGTGATTTCTTTGTTTTCTTTTATTTGGTAAAGATCTGGACACTTTACCTAAGCTATCCATTTCTTAAACCAACCGGTACAATTCCATGGAATATAAAATTTAATACTGAAATATTAAATTGCTATGTAAAAACACATACACACATTCCGGCATGCAAGGTCACATTATGGAATATTTGAGTCTTCACTGACATTTCTTGCAGTTTCTCTCCTCCCTACTTTAGATATGTCATTACGTAGACACAGTCAATAAATGTGCTCAAGTTATGATTTCCTTTCAAGGTACATTCTGCCTCTGAGGATATGACTCTTAAACCTGGATTAAGTTTCGAATGTTCAGTGAGACTATAAGAGGATGATTGAATGCCTGCAATGTCACAAGAACACAGTGTCCAATGTACTACAAAAGTCTATTTTGACAGACCGAGTCACAGGATATAATGGAGCAGCTCTCCTGGCAAAAAGTGAAGAAAATTGGCTTGAATCCTTGGAGCCACCTTTTAGAGTGCAGCACTAAATGACTGATGAAATTACTTCAAGCATGTACATGTATGCACAACACCATTACTTATGCTAAACAGGACAAATAGACCAGGTTACAGCAAATTTACAAAGCCTGCCTGCCTGCCCTTGCAGCCGTAAGGCTAAAAAATTATTTATTTCAATCAAATTTACTGAGGCTGGATAAGACATTAGGGCATGCTTAAGAAAATGAAATTACAATGTTGTATTAGCAGACTTTGTTTTAAGACGTATAAATAATAATAAAAAACAATTGTGCCTTTGAAGACAACCAATGTAGAGTTGTTTCAGCAATTCAAGTCAAACAGTGAGTAATGTAGAATGACTATTAAGGAACATAAACAACATGCACAACAACATTTTTGTGCTGTTTGTAGAAATGTGTTAATCTCATAAAAGAGTGTACCTACCCATGCTTGCCAAACATGATTTTTAATTTGTTGCAATAACAAATTGTGATCAGATCATTTCCATCAATTTGCTACAAGTGGATGTGAGTGAGGCAAACATGTAGGGTGACGTGTTTATTTCAAGCTAATTTTCTAGTTGTAGTTCTAGTTGTTCAAGACAGGTGCAAGCTGTTATAGTAAATGGCCAGCCTTTACAATTGTGCATCACCCAACCTCCCTACATACAGTATGTGATCCCAAAGTGGAGCTCATGTTTCAGTCATGTAATCAAAGCCACCACTGTGTTCTGAGCAAGCTGCTGAAGGCTGCCAGTTGTGGTTGATAGACACAATATCACTGGTGTTTTTTCTTTCAAAAATTCTGCATTTCTTTCGGACCGTTTTCTTTACTGAAATTTTTATATCAATCATGATATTTGGTGACGGTGGCAGAGTATGTGATTAATATTGTTCTGATTAATCAGCAAAACATGTTAATGCAGGTCAGAGACTGGATGATTACCATATTCCCATACACAATACAATATCTAAAAGATGAATTATCAAATTGAATTTTGAATACATTTTCAGTCATGTGTGGGAGACCTGTCAGGCTGACTACTTCTAGCTGGAGAGCACTTCACTGTAAATGAGGCCATGCACACCACTTCAGTTCTGTCAGGGCAAGGTATGGAGAACTTATCATTTGACGTAATTGTTAACAGCAGATATGGTCCAGTACACAGCTTTTCAAACTAAATTAAATAAAACAGATGCTGCTGGCTGAAAGGGCAACATAAACATAAATCACGGTTCTAGCCGTTTAATGAGATTAGTTATTTTATAGGTTGCGTCATCTGCTGTTTAAGAGGTTTGTTTTCCAGTCTGCTCCTATTGCCATTAAGTACGCCAACAAAATTAAAGGCACATCATCAGAGTAGAAAGCTGCGCAAGGTAAAAAATGAACATAATGGCATAACAATATTAGTTGGAAACTTTTATAAGTACTTTTTAAACTTAACTGCTATGTTTTGGCCAAAAGTTGAATTGATAAAGGTTAAAGGAATACTGCAGGGCATTGTTTCAGGTAGGTTATCTCAAAATATGAGCAATTTTGCTGTTCTAAGAGATATTTGTAAACGCACTACAAATGGGAAAATCTTCGCCACCTTTACCAACATACCCGGAAAGCAGCCAGAATGATTCGGGTAACCTTCTCTTTGACAGACTCCTGAAGGATGTCGGATAAAGCAGGCACCACATTGTAACGCCGCAACTGCTCACAGAGCTGAGGACTGAAGGCCAGGAGCCAAACACAGAAGATCATCTGGTACTGAAGCTGGAAGCCACACTTATTGCTCAGCACTGTTGTTATGCTTTGGGAGAGGAGAAAAATAGAATGAGAAAAATAAAAAATTTATGAGATTTTGTGTTGGGAACAGGACATTCATCCCCAACCAGATTACTGAAGTATTAAAACATAAAACACAAAAAAATGCTAAACTTCACCTGCACGTGGATTTTACTTGACAAACTTGTAAAGAATTTGCAAATTGTTTGATATTTTCCAGTTGTGGATGAATTACAACATTATATAATAATACATTTCTTTCGCATGGCAAATTGCATCAATGTTATTAAAATAATAAGTTTGTTTTTAATTTGATGCACCGACTATGTTTATAAAGAGTTATCGCTCACCAGCTCACACCGTCAGCCTCCACCCATGCAAATCTATACTCATTGACTCTCAGCATCAGCTGAAGGCATCCAGCCACACACTGGACATACTGAGAGCTCTGTGGAAGACAGAGGCAGACACTGAATTAAACAGGACCGTGCATCTCTGCTGGGTAAGCAGGAAAACAAACAAAATGTTAGAGGGTCAAGTACAGCAGTTCTCAAACACGAATTGGTTGACAAGCAAAGACAGGACAAGTGAGAAGACCAGTCCAAACTTGCATTACCTTCAACTACGGACCCTGATGCAATGCCCATGCAATCTATACAAAGTAAGTGTTAACACATGCGCCATCACACACTCAACAGCACATTGCAATCAGGAAAGTGCCCCATCACACCTGAGCAGAATAATGTAAAGAGAGATTAGAGAGGAGGCAGCTGAGAGAAGAAAATAGATCACATTAATTTATTGTGAAGAAGTTGTTGTATAAAAGCAAAGAAGTCCAGCACGAAGAACAGACAGCAGCGAAGAAAAAAATGGAGGAGAAAAGGTTATAAAGGCTGGGGAGGGATTGGGAGAAATTTTTGCTTCAGTTATTAAACAGTGCTCGTGTCAACACATTTCTAAGCACAGTCCACACAACAATCTTGCTTTGTTAATATGTAATTTAGATGTCAGGGTGCTGCTGTGCAAATGCTACACCAATTTCCTCTTGTCCAATTTGAGCAAAAGCTGTCTTCATCATGCGCTCTCAGCATTAAGGAAAGGTGGTTTATGGCATGCAACATCCTCTTGTACAGTTTAAAGTACCAGTGGCAGCAGACACCATGCTGTCTAAATGGTTAGTTCTTGTTGGTTGTTGCTTATGTGCTTGATAAACGCAGGTCTCAGCACAGAGTCTGGAATTTCTCATGAAAAGGGAAGTGCAAGAACAGGATGGAAGAGAAACGGAGTAGAAAAGACGTGAATGTCCAGTGACAGCTGAGAAAAGGTAGCTTGCACAAACCCGGCCAGTTTTTAGAAGCACCAGGAAAACCGAACAGACGCTTCACTCATACTCACTTCACTGGGGGAAATAGTTCCTGCTCCTGAGCCTGTTTCTGGACCTGTACCATGTAGGTTCTAATGAGAGATAAACAAAAGAAATAGGTACAGAAATTGATGGAAGATATTCCACCGCTTCCATCTGTATTACAACAGCAGTGGGCAATATATGCTGTAAACAAAGGCTGATTCGTTGAATGGCTGTTGAGAAGAGCAATGCTTATCAAATTTAATTTGAAGAAGCATGAGCACTCAGGGACATAATAAAAAACATTTTTATTCATGTGCGAGTGAATTCATTTGACAAAAAGAACATTTAGAACCAAGGCATGCACTGACAAAAAAAACAACAACGTTTTTGTGTTTTGGGTTGCTTTTTTTTTTTTTTTTTGGTTGTTCAAGCTATATTTGAATGCAATACACACTTCAGATATTTCAGAAATAGGCACTGGTGGACGGAGCAGAAGCACAAGCAAAACTGGGAATCAATATTCTGCTGTTTCATCATCGAACTCCCTGGTGTCTACATTGGCCGAGGCAGAGCACCTAGCAGCTCTTTCATCACAACCAATTCAAGGTCTGACACGACTGCTTCAGTTTAAAAAACAAAGACATTAACTTGAGCAAGGTTTTCAGCACAACAACAAACAATGTGATATTAACTGCATGAAGAGGTCAAGGTAAAGGATGAAGTGACTGATGATTTCTCTCCAAAGCAATCTACACATTGTATTTTTATATAAATTATAGTAGTTTATTAGTATAATTTCAAAAGAAGTCTTGAGGTGAGGGTGGTACAAAAGAAACAGTCAGAGTGTCAAAATCATTAAGACTGAGTACATCATAAATAGACACGCTATATTTGAGATATGCTACTATAGACCCTTCTGTTGCTCATGGATGGGATGGATAGATAGAAGGTGAGGTTAGTTCTGTGGGGACCATAAATATCCACCAAATACCATGCACAACTGGGTAGTTGCTGTCAAAGATGTCCAGGTTACACGAACAATTAGCAAAAATTTTGCAAAACAAACAACAGAATTTTATGTCACAGGAGATAGCAATAACTATTTTGCCAAGCAATACTGTTAAATACCCATCGTCAAAAAGGAAAACAAACAAACAACAAAATATCTTGCCTTGCATCTATAATTCAGGGCAAACAGCTTGCCTGCTGGGTTATCATAACGTAATGCTTTTCAACCACCTTGAAAGCCAGCACTTAAATTACACAAAAGCAGATTCTACGAGAGCCTTTATGTCATTCCAACAAAAGCTACATTTCCACCTAACTATTCTTATGAGAATTTGGATATATTGAATCAAAAATGCATGATGGCAAATATCCGATAGAGTTTTGGAAACATGCAAAATAGTGAAGCCATTTCACATCACAGCTGTTCCAGTTTTAGATGTGGCCGCGACATGAAAACTGGACCGAGGACAAAATAAAAACATTTCTCAAATCTCAAATAACAGAACCTAACATTAGACAGATACAATTGTAGAGTATTTCAAGAAATAAATGTCTGATCTGCACTATATTGCAGAAAAGCCACTCTCTTGTTACATCTGACCTACAACCATTACGGTTCCAGAGATGTATTGACTCGCTAACAGGAGATGCTTGGGCTCAGCTGGAAGCTGTCCTGAATATCAGTCCCAAATGAGAAGGGCGCAAACATATGCATGAATCATATTTAATCTATAGTGACACAACACTAGTGAGATATTCTCATTCAAAGCTATTAATAATCAATATGGGAAACTACAGGATAAATGCTGCATCAGTGGAAGAAATTTTAAAAGCCAAACTTATGCAAGATGCAATGTCTCCCAAAAAAAATCTTTCACATGGCAAACAGTTGTCTTATCATAACTTTTAACTTTTGTTCATCGAGTTTCAAGACACTACAGCAATCTCGCCATCCTCAAGCTGCCATTTTGTTTTACATACATCTTTAAATCATATAATAGATTTAAAAAGATTTGATTTCTTGAACCATTTGCTATCCAGATTCAACAAGATCATTTACAAATTGTTTTAAATATATTTTTGCAGAACAATTCCTTGCCATTTACCTGTGAGCTGAGTTGACTTTTGATCCAGTTGAAGTAATAGTTAAGATCACTTCCCTCCATCAGATCCCGGCCCCAGGCAGCCAGCTTGGCAATGATCCTTGCAGCCTAATATAGGAATATGGACGATTCAGTGCCAAGTTGTGGTAGATCAACATATCACAGCCTATGTACAGTGAGGCCATATTGAATTGCATAGAGACTACAATATAATATCTACTATTATGTGTGCAACAAAGTAAAAATGAGTTTGAGAATAAGCCAAGGTGAAGAAATCTAAAATGTTGTTTGTGGCTATGTGATCGAGATGTTGTTCTGTGACGCATTCCACCTTAAGTTTGGACTGCAGATTGTGGAAGAAATACAGACAATAGAATGAAAATGACAGCTGAAGGAACAAAGGCTAGATGGGCTTCAATTGACAAGACATTGAGGAAAAAAACAAAAATGATGTAACTATCTCAAACAATATGCTCTTAGAAAATATTCCTTGGTATCCGATCTTGTGTCTCTGGTGTGCACATTATCACACATTGTTCCAGGCATGGAAGTGGGTGTGTACAAATATGTGGCCTATAATTTCAAAGCAAGAGTCAGCACGGCAATTGGTCTCAGTTTAACTGCTGGGTCACAGACGCTGGGTCATGCTGTGCCCACCTGATGGGTGCCATCGGGCAGGAACGTTTAATTAAGAAGTGGGTGTCCTAGCATAGCATACAGCCATGTCACTGGGAGGTGATCATTTAAGAGAAATAACTGCCTTAATTGCCAGTTTTCAAGGAAAGGGGACGGTCCTTTGTGAGGAATTATTGATGCCTTTCTATGATTAGAAGCAGCATCAGCATCTTATAACTCACCATGTGCACAGTAAACAGGTCTTGACGATTCAACATTGGAAGGAAATAGGACCAAGCAGTGTTCTTCGTCTTCTTGGCATAGTCAAAGAAGATGTTCACCCTCTGATGGTTCTCCTGAGTGACATACAATTCATTGCAATCATTGCACCATAAGTTCTTCAAGAGTAAGCCTGGGTTTTTATCACTATCTTTTTTCTTTTCTTTCTTTTGTTTATTTACTAACAATTGTGTTTTCCTTTCTATCCAACTTTTAAATCACAAGGCTTAAATACAATCAGATGCTTGGTGAGGGCATGTCCTTCTATATCCCTATCCCATTAGACAAAAGTCACAGGCTCTGTCTGTGTACCTGCAGAGTATCATCAATTAGAGTCAGGATGTACTGGACCGTCTGCTCCTTGGAAATGTGGACCATCAGATTTAGGAACGTCTTTGCACACTGAGTAAAAGCAAAACATGCAGGATGAACAAAACAAAGCAGCTTTACAATTCTTGAGATATAAACTATCCATAGACTATCACAAGTCAAAGGATGGTGTGGGCATAGCTAACAGTAATGAAATTGGAAATTGGAAACGTTGGCTGAGCTATCGTCCCTCAAATGTCACAGCTGCTGATATTCATTAGTGTGAAAAGGTCTGTAACCATTAAAATGGCTATGCCATTTGAAAAGACATTCTGACCCTGACATGGATAAGCAGCATAGGTAATGGATGAATGGATGGCAAACAAAATCAGTTTTTTTATGGTGTGAACTAGCCTTTCTGAAGCCCTTTTCTTTTTGATTCTGGTTGTTCATGTTGATAATGCGTTTTCTAAACTGCATGCAGCTGAGAATCCTAAGCAGGCACACAATATATACTGATGAATACCTGATGTCCTTCATTGGTCAGCATGCGCTGCTTCTCATCAGAATTGGCAACCTCGAACTTCTTGATGAACTCGCAGTCTTCTCCTGAAATCATCTGAATCCTATGAGACAATAGAGACGTTTGTCAAGTGGCACTTAAAACCCAGCCTGTTGTTGTAGACTGAGGTTTACTGCACACACATACCGACATGCTAACATTCCACATCTAATTGATTTCACGTAGTAGTGGCAATTCACCTGAGAGAAATACCATACATTTTAGACACCCATGGCTCATGGAGCTGAAAACGACTCGACGTTTGGGTTGATGTAGCCCATAGTATAATAAATCCACATGTGCACAAAGAAAAGGACAAATCAAAATCTTAAGTATTTTTGTTCAATTTGGCACTGTGAGTCAGGAAACATACCAAGGACATGCGCTTTGGGCCTTAAAACAACAGCCAAAAAGAGGAAGTTTAACTCAAGGAAATTAATCACAAGGCAGGAACTCGAGCACAGCTCCTGTTATGTATGATCACTCTGGGTCTCTTTCTCAGAGGATTTGATAAAATACAACGACGTACGATTTGATGCAAAAACAATACAGCTAAGTAATAATGAGTCACTGCTAAGGCATCGGTTGAACTTGGGTCAGCGCGAATCACCACTACTTGCGCTTCCAGTACCTTCTCGGTATGCACTGTTGTGACCCTACGATAAGGTAGGCCAGGGATTCAAACTCCAGTCGCCCAGTTTCCAAGCACACACTCTAGCAGGGCACTATTAGTCACTGCTATCACCTTGCCGAATATAATATGTCTACATATACATACACACCTTTGTATATTAGGTAAGTAATTTGTACTTACTGTAGGTACGACTGCCAGTTAACCTGATTTGCTCGAACCTCAGCTGCCTTTGCAGCAATGATGTTGGTGGGGACTGCAGCGTCCACAGCACCTCGGATATCCATCTTGCAGTATAAAGGCTACAATATCTTTATGGAGAAACACCCAACAACACCTGGATGGAAACATCAAAATTCATGCCTATAAATGGGCCACCTACTTAAAATGCCTGGCTTTAGCCGCAGTGATTGATTGTCTGCTTTCGTGGCATGCACGCGTGGAGTTTTGACACAACAGTTACACAGAGACAAAACTTATCACAAGAACTACAATGAAGATCCATAAAAACATACTGAATTGACAGAAATACAGGACTCAAAACATAACAATTTGAGTAAATGGTCTTCTGTCCCACGCTTTACGCCCAAAATTCAGTAAAAGGAAAGACCTATTTATAAAACACGAATGAAGGCTTTAGCTGTAACTGAGGATTTTAATGTAGCGTGCTAATCGACACAACAACCGCTACAATATTTGAAGAAGTCACGATCCTCTGGTGCTGAATCCGCTAGCAGTAGGTCATGCTAGCTAGCTAACCCAATGTCACGAAATTGTCGTAATGCATCTTCTCAGAGGCTAAGAGGAACCAGAGCATCGTACAATTTAACATCGACATGGAAAGGCACTAAATTTAACAAAATAAATCGGCAATGTTCAAATTTAACGTTAAGCGCGACACGGCTAAGATTTGTAGCTAAAACTAAGCTAGCAAAATAAGACGAGGACGCTAAGCTGAAGTAGCCTGAAGCTAACAGACGCAAGCTAACCGATAGGTCACATTTAGAATAACGTAACTGTGTAGATAACAATATATAATATAGGATAATACAGGAATAAGACAAGTTTGAATTACTCACTCACGGTCTGTATTTGAGGAAACAGCTGACAGACTACAACACCGCGTCACGCTGCTATCATGTGACCCCCAGTCACATGTTACGACGCCTCCGCTAAAGTGACACACGACATGAAGTTTATTAAAGTAGCAATTTCGCAGATTTTACCCGGGGAATCCTGGAATATAATCTATAAAAATCTATATCTAATTGTCCGTTTCCTCTAGTGAAAACATCGAGCCAAGTGTGCAGAAAATATGTTTAATTTCCGTAAAAGTTCACAGGCAATGACAGAAGTAGAAAATACAGGAAGAGGAAGGGATCAGTCATTATTGGATGCATTTTTTTTTTAAATCATGTAAATCCGTTATCACTATCAACATTTAATTTTTAAACCAATGGCTTTTATAATTGCCCTCAAATTTCTCTTTATTCTGGTTATTCTGGGTGCATTTTATTAAGATTTCCTCAGAATGCATCCTGATGTGTTTAATAACTTAAGAAAGCTTTCATTAGAACTAAAAATGATCAACAGCATGAGTTAAAGGGAATTATCTTATTTTATTTATCTCACTGTGGTACCACCGTATTTGTACCCTTTTTGTTTGCGTGTAAATTAAGTTATAGTCACTGGAAACGCTGTCCAAGTTCATGTTGACTCTGGTATTGTGAACAAACTGAAACAGCCAGTTCACTGTGTTGTGCATGATTCAGAGCCTCTAGCCCTCCCTGATCTCTGTTTTACTCAATTATGCCCATAACTTCAGTGACAAATTAAATAAAGATACCTGAGGAGACACTTAAGTGCCTCTTAAGTACTCTCAAATCAGGGATAGGATTGCCAAACCAAAACAAAGCTTAGAGGAAGTGCCATTGTTAACATGGTGAGAGGGCTTTTGTCAATAATATTTCTATTAAGGTGATGGACTAGAATGATAAGATGCCTCATGAGATCACGGCTAATTAAATTTGTTAACTATTTCATCAGCCGGGGGAGGTGTGTTTAGTTCAACTTTGTGTCTTAGAGAGGATGACAGAGGACTGAAGTCGGCCGATTGATCCTGCTGAAGCTTTGATGATGAGCTTTGATGATCGTTTATCCTCATCAGTCTGCCATGCGTGACACCACATCAGCTCTTCGTTAATAAAATCCAAAACAAATCAACACCGCGGCGGCAAACTGTTATGTGCTGATCGATATTAGTGGCCCCGCGTGTATGTTGTGGCCATATGATTTCTCTACAGAGTACATTTACCAATGTGTTTAAATCCATTGTATTACATCGTATAGATGTTGTTGGGATTTCATCAAGGAGCATATAGAATCACAAATAAATCCCAGTCTGTCAGCGTCTCCCTCTCTGTCAGTCTTACTCAGGCACTAAGACATCCCAGCTTAATCTGATCTAAGCTGGTGGACACAGTAAAGCACAGAGGAACCAGGATTGCATTCAGTGGCAACATTGTCCTAATCCTCTTCTGCCCTCTCTCCTTTGTAGGCACTCATCTCTGCTCAGTGCCACCGATGCATTTTTTCCTCCATCACAATGTGCTTCACCACAGACACCGGAAAAACAGCAGAAGGGACAAGGAGCGCGTATTTCCCATGATGCCGAACAGACGTTCAGCCGGGCCTCACTTGGCGAGTGGGGCTTTATGTTCCGAGCATGCCGTGTGCTAGAGAGGTGAGGCTCTGGGAGATCAGGCCCACGTTTATTCTGCGAGGGATCAGCCGTACCAGGGCCCTGATGTGGCAGTGGATACGGGGACTTACCCGGGCCTGCTGGCATACTGTGGGATACCCAGTGAACCAAAATGACCCGGACCATGACAGTGAGGAACAGGAAATGGTGTGCCTTGAAGTAAGGACGTGCTCAAATATTTCCTTTTGCTGCAAGCGTAAAATTGATTACAGTCTTGTTTTCATAGCCTCCCATTAAGGGTACAAACCAGTTTCTGTCAAAAAACACACCTCAGACATTGCTCCTTGAGTGCCAAATTACTATTTAGGGACGCACTTCCTGTCTGTACGAGGCTTAGAGAGATTAAAAGAAGAAATGTCTACAAATAGCAAATTATATGTCAACACAAATCTAAATAGAGCTACTTAATCACAACATTGGAAATACTATACACGGCAGCCAATATATACCCTAGTGTGATGAGATCCAGCTGAGATAAGGATTAATGCTTTAAATGGCTTCCAAAAATAGACCAACAATCTAATTTTGCTCAGAGTTTGGGCAGAGATTAATTCTTGGTAAAAGGATAAATGAAGATTTCCAATCGCTGCCTGTTGTCAGGAGAACTATGTCACTGTTCACAAGGATTGTGAGCACAGCCACGAGGACGTAAGGGGTGAGTCCAGACCTGAATGAGGAGGACAGGAAGGGTCAGCCCAGGTCATGAAAATGTACAATACATACTGCAGAGCAAAATCTAACTCTGAAGTACAAATGCAAGTATCAACATGAGCAAAACAATGAACATTAATAATCATAATTGTCGTTTTTTGACATTAAATGTAATGTAGCCTATCTTACAGGGGCACATTTCATTTTGTTAGATCATTTTTTGGTATTTCTGCTTTATTATGATAGACACAACATGGCGTGCACTTGCATTTGTACAGGTTTATGATATCCAGCCATGCTGTCATTGATTAAATGGTCAACTCATCAATAGATGTCACTCACCCAGGAAGTTATGATTCAGTCGACACAACATAAAATGCTGCTTTATGTTCCTCTCCGTTGTTGTTGATCGGCATGGTAGAAGTTTTGTACATTTGAAGTGAACATCATTGTCAATGTGCATAATAGGTTTGTTAATTTGGAGTTACCTGTCCTTATTTATCAACCATGTTGTTGTGAATGCTTTGATGTTGTCCTTCGCGTTAGCTGTATTTTCTTACACTCCTTGCTTCAAACTGAATTTCCTCTCGGGAGACAAAAATAAATATATGTGAAGTCAATCAAGGTTCATAAAACACCCCAAAAAACACAGCAGTCACAGCAAGGATTACTGTGGGTAATTATATTGAACGGCTAAAGATTTCATTGGAGCCCAGTGAGAACTGTGTTAACATATAATCATCGTGAATTATGAGACTTTTTACCTGAAAGCAATGCGATGTTAAAGTGTCCAAAAAAAAAACAACATGTTGCATAACTTGTTTTTAAGGACTAACACGCTGATGAGGAATTGTAAAATGGAGTCTGACATTTACAAACAGCAGCCCGAGCAAAAAGCCTCTTGCGGGAGAAGCAAGGGCAGTTTCAAAAGAGGACCAGAAAGTTTCCTGATTATGCTTTCAAGGCTGTTGTTGTGCACGTCATCCAAATGTTCAAAATCCGTAAAAAATGTGTTTGTTATGTTAGTGCCCAACTGATGATGAGCAGTGATTGAATCAACAAACTCTATCTGTCATACAATGAGAGAGAGAAAGGGCTTAGAAACCCCCTAATCATATATTGAAAGGACTTTGTCAGTCTTCTCGGCCAGCTCTGCCAGGCAACGGTTCAGTGCGACCCAGCATTCAGACTCACCCCCTCTCCCACTTGGCACGCTGCTTGTCAGAGGGAGAAGTCTGTATTTGAATAAAGTGTCATTCTTTCTCCTTGTGACATTGCTATTTGTGGGGTGTGTGTTGTGTAACACAAACACAGGGGGAAAGGTGTTAAATGAGGTGATATGAAGAAGTCACATGTTCATGTCTCCAGGGGCAATACAGTGCGTGAATGCTCAGGGCATGCCCCAGTTATGCGAGGCACAGCAGTCCGTCAATACAAAAAAAAAAAAACACATGTCCAGCACAGGGTAGACATAAATTGTTTGCACAAAACAAGTGGAAACACAACACATGAATACGTAACAAATGAATGAATGGACAGTTTTACAGGCAGAGTGCAGTTTTGCAATGACTTTTTTATTACAGTCACATCCAGGCGGCATTCAGTATTACACTGTGAAATTAATTTCTATAGAATCAAAACAAACAAGACAAAACACACGTTAGTGCAGAGTAAAATTCGTTTCCTGTATGTTCTAATGGACTTTAGCAGCTAAATACATCTATTAAGTGCAGAGTGCCATCTGCTGTTTGTATAAAATATGACAGGGAACCCAAAAGCAAAGTTTATAATTATATACTGAAAGATATATGGATGTGTACAGTCCCCCACATCTGTCCTAATCTAGCGTCAAATATAGAACTTTTTTGGCATATTAAGTGCTTAAATATGGAGAATTATAAGAAGACACGTTATAGAAATCAATATCTTTCAAACATGATTTGTGAAATCCTCGTATACGTTAAGGCACTTATCGTCACCATCTCCTTGCAGTACTCCCGTTGTCCTTTAGATGGCACTGTTGCCCTAATCTACGTCCGGATTGCCTGCAGGCGTATAAATTACAGGTCACACAGCAGCGTGGAAGTCAACTGTGAAGAAGTTACATAAACTGCAGTCCTACTGTACAACTGAGCTGAGCCAGGACTTCAATCGTTATTGATGTTGTGCTTTTCATGCAGGAATTCATCTTTTCCACAGTTGATTCACAAAATAGAACGGTGTAGTTTTAAAAATACAGAGGATTGGACAAGGTGAAACCACGGAGAGCACTGTGAAAAGGAAAAAAAGAGGAAAGGAAAGGAGGAAAGCAACTTGATTCAGCTGAAACTGTATTACTGGGGTATGAGAAGGATGTGAGGTTGGGAAAAAGTGGTTGCTATGGTGATGACAGGGGGTTACTAGGGTTAAAGATGGGGTTAGATGGGTGGTATGAGGGAGTTATTAAGGTAAAAGAAGCTTTATTTGTATAGTAAGACATTCATACAAGTACATTAAACTCCTGACTGCTTCAGCACCACAGACAGCGACATCACAGTGAGCGGTCTGTTCTCAGTCACCTGCCAACAAAAGTCACATTTCCTCAATCCATTGTCCACGTATTCTGGGGATTAATTGGAATTGGATGAAACCAAGTCTCCTGTGATGTATATATATTTGTTTTCTGTGTGTTTGGCCAGTATTTACGCTTTGTTTTTATTTTTTGATACTAAAAAAAAAACCCGTCAGAATGCCACACTTGAGTCCGTTTGTAGGATGTAGGAGCCACACAGTGGATGAATCTGTTGGCTCCCCTTCTGTATGTGGGCTTTACGCTCCTCACTGGGCTACTACGGCTTGGAGAGAGGACGCATGCGTACTGACATGAAGCAGCCGGTCGGGGAAAAAAGCCTGATGTGACATCGGATGTAATCAAGGCAAAGAATTACCTCTTGTCGCTGTGCATACATGGTGAAATTGTAAGTACTGTCGTTGCATGGAGCGTCCGTGAGTCAACCGTGCCGGTGGCGGTTTTAACGGTATGTCACCGTGTTGCCGTACAGGCGGGCTTTGAGCGGATCTAGGCAGGGTCTTTTCGGTGGTTGTCCAGGGCGATGAAGCTCTACGGTTCTTCACGGTTAGGCACTTTTCCGTTGATGTGATGCGCGCTGCTGAAACGCAAAGGGGGGGTTTCGTGCCGTTCAATCGCTTCGGGAACCATTAATCCTCCGCGCGTCGTTCACGTCGGCGTTACCGTGGGATTGAATAAGGACCGTGATTTATTTTGGTGTCATCACGTTTCGTCTTTTATATGGATGTACCACCGCCACCCCCACCCCCCATCTCATCTCCGCCTGTAGCCGTGGCGGAGAAGA
>OMNV01026133.1:135088-154077 GCA_900303265.1 Brotula barbata | reverse complement strand
CCGAATACAGGCTACTGCCCTCTGGTCGCCGGTACATGGTACCAAAATGTAGAACTAATAGATTCAAAAGTTCTTTTGTGCCTTCAACCATTAGCCTCATCAATAAGTTGTTGTGATCAGTCTCCCGTACATTGTGCACCTCCCATATTGTGGTTGTATGCTGTATGCCTTGCTGTGTTGTGTTGTGTACTGTATGTATTGCTGTGTTTGTTTTTCTGCTGGCTGTACAACAAATTGCCCCTCGGGGATAATAAAGTTTACTAAGACTAAGAGAGAGGAGAATCCTCACACGGAGCTCATATTTGGACCATTTGGTGGCAGTTTGAATGTATCTTGTGTGTCAATCTCGGTGTGATGACACCAAGATTGGCAGGTGGGCTGCTGTGGTGTCTGTGATGGTGAGAGTGATGTAGCGGAGAGCTGAGCATGAAAGCAAATTCTCATTTTACCGGTCAGGCTATGTTGAAACCATCACTTAGGGCCATGAACTCTGAGACTGATTTCCCACTGCAAAGACATCTTGATAATGATGATGATGATGATGATGATGATGATGTGATGATGAGGCGAGACTGTGTTCCATTCCCTTTAGTTGTGGGTTTGATGCAGCAACAGAGCCCTCATGAATTACTTACACCAATACATTGCAGAGAGAAAACTTTAAGCACATCTTAAATGAAAATGTTCAGAAGGCGAAAAGCTTTTCCATCCAGAACGAACAGAGTTATTGTTGTTTAATTTCTATTAAAACTTGTGCGTCTTTGTGACATATTTTATAGCAAATTTATCACAGAATAAGACTAAATCCAGACATGTTGGAGTGGCTCTTTACAGATAGTTGATTCAAGTTCCGAGTGAAATCTGTTTTTTCTCCTCCTCAGATCATCCTGAACTCCATGCACAAGTACCAGCCCAGGGTGCACATAGTCAAAGCAGACGAAAACAACGTGTTTGGATCCAAGAACACCGCCTACTGCACTCACGTTTTTCACGAGACAGCCTTCATCTCTGTGACCTCCTATCAAAACCACAAGGTACAGCAGATCATAAAGGACAGCAATCTGCACTTGATCGTCAGAGAATGATTCAGTACTTGATCATTTTTGTATATTTTAAGCCTGAGTGAAGGCAAATGTTCAGGATATTGTCCAGTTTGTGGCTGAAAATAAATTATAGAGAATAAATAATGTTTAAAAAAGAAAGAAATGACACCAAAAATCCAGTCTCATATAACTGGATAATAACGCAAATAACTTGGTCATTTGCTAACATTATATATTGGGCTGTAACTCCAGCAAGTGCTCGGTTGCTTGTATACATGGGGTTGACTCCACTGACAAACGTGAAGGGACCTGAAGGGACCACATGACTTGGGAAGGGCACCGAACACACAAACCTGCCCAGAAGATGCAAAGTATTTACTGACATGTTATTATGTGTTTGCCTTAGACAACCAATAAAGTAAACAACTTCAATGAACAGTGTAAAGACGGCGGACAAATGTATATTTCAGGCCTTATGTTATTGATGTTAACGGTCTGGTAGCATCAGAGGTCACATGGTCTCGTCAAGTTTGTGGAAGACATGTCCCATACTCCAGATTGTACTGGATATCAAAGAAATATCAAAACAGGTTATTTTGAAAATATCTTTGATGTATCGATGTAATTCATAGGAGATGAGGCGATTGTTGTCACATCCCTGAGATCATTTATCTTTGTCCGAGGATTATCTTGATTTATTTCTCATGCTGAGATTACAGAGTATTATCATGTTTATAATCGTCAGATCTTCTAGACATACCACTTCTATGAAAATAGGACCGAAACATGTGGTTTTTTTGGTTGATCCTACTTAATGGCTTAGTCTTCATTAAACTGTCTTCATCAAATTGACGTTTACTGTAACATAATCGTCCTAGATCACTCAACTGAAGATAGAAAACAATCCATTTGCCAAAGGCTTTAGAGGTAGTGAAGAAGGGGATCTGCGCGTTTCAAGACTACAGGGGTACGTCTACAAAGACAGACATGTAAAATGAAGACTTTTCAAAGTGACTGTAAAATAGTTTCTTCTCTGTAACCTTTTCTTGTGGCGTGGCTCCCGTAGGAAAGAATACCCGGTGATTTCAAAGAACATGGTTCGCCAGAGGCTCATCTCCTCGCACAGTCACCTGGCAGGGAAGCTCGGCGCTGGAGTTCTGACCGGGCATCCTCAAGTCCTTTCCTCCTATCAGTATGAAAACGGGGTTCCTTTGGGGAACTCAGACCACCAAGATCCCATCTCAAACCACTTTCCGCAAAGCAGAGACGCCAGCCTCCTCTACCACTGCTTCAAACACAGAGGTGTGTTTTAGGATGGTACAGTAGTGTGTCAGGTTGTTAGATGTTGTCCCTCTGACGTCAGGACCCATAAACAGACAGAGGAAGGTTTAGGTAAAATGAAAGGTCATGTACAGTGAGGCAAAAAGAACATCAGGAAACGCACATAACAAAGACAAGCAGGATCAAAAACCGAGTAGGCAACAATCAGGGCAAAGGTTCAAAAGGGTGAGACAGGCTCGTAAACGAGGCAAAGCTACTGGACAATCTGGTACCTAATGGCATAATGAACAGCAGATGGACAGGAAGCATAGTGAGGGGATGGCCAGGAAGTGACGACGTGGAGGGCAGAACAGAGGATGATGGGACGGGAACGGTGACAGGAGGGGAATAAGGCAGGAGAACAACAGAGCCAATAGGAAAGAGAGGCTGACACATCTGGAAATGAAGGTAAATAAACTGCATTTCTATAGTGTTTTTCCAGTCTGAGGACCTCCAGATGTTGAGTGTGTGAGTGTACATGTTAAACATTTTAACTGTAGAGGGAAATAATGCAAACATGCAGTATAACCTAGGCAGAAAAAACAGAGAATTCAAGATGACTTTAGTTGTTTGGTTTTTAATTTAGTCCTCTTATTCTCCCATCGGCCCCTTAGTTGCTGCTTCGTTTTAGATGCCAGATGTGCTGTAAAATGAAATTGGCGTTAAACGTGTCAGCCAAATGAAAGGTGTGACAAAACAGTATCCACGTAATGGGAGAGATCAGTGTGAAAAATGGACACTGTTGCCAAACGTAAACTATGATACCAGAAAGTCACGCAAATCGTCCCAAAGGGAGTAATGGAGTGATTTATGAATTTATATGTCCACTTAGAGCCAGAATACTTACATAATGGCTAATATGGACCAGGGCCGCCTCTTCTAACTGGTCCAGGGTCTTATTCTGTTCCATGGGTTCACTGATCTTGGTCCGAACAGTACTATTAGTCTGACTATGCTGATTGTGTTTTTGCTGGTATGTTGGGTTCCAAAAAGTTTTACACAGGTTTTCTAATCATTTTCTAATAAAAGAACTGGAAAATAAGCTTAGCTGATGTAAACGATTAAATTCTAAATGTTGAAGGCTTTAAGCTTGGAAATGCATTGAACATGTTTGTTAAAATACAAATAGAAACAGAATTATCGAGTCAGCTCACGTGATAACTGATGAATACAACAATAATAATACAACAAAAAAGTGCACGCCCACGTTTTCACGAATTTTGACTCAAAAGTGTTTAGATGGAATTTTTTGGTGATTTTTACAAACTGTTATCCAACTATTATTTTTCAGATAACGCCCGGCACCTGGAGCGTGGATGTAAGCGGCCTTATTTGGAGACGTCGGGCGCCGTCTCTGAAGAGCATTACTTCCGTTCGCCTCCGTCTTATGAGTCTCCGCTGCTGTCTCACTCATACTGTCCCGACACCATCGCCTCTAGAGATACCTGTATGTACGGTACCATGGAAACAGATGCTGGATCCGGGGTCGGGGACAACGACGACCTGGCCAACTCCCCTACAATAAATTGCAACATGTGGGCTACGATGCAGCCTTACCCCCGTTACAGCGTGGATGGCGTCCCGTACCAGCCCTTCACGGCCCACTTTACCAACACCGCCACCGTCACCTCGATGGTGCCGCACCCTTCTTCGTCGGTGGCATCGCGGTCTCAGGCTGATCTAGGAGTCTACAACTCAACAGTCCAACGAGGTCTGCCCGTCATACCTCCATCATCCTCCTCTTCATCGTGCTCTCCAGCTGTTTCAGGATCCAGAGAGAGGTCAGCCCATCCTCACCTGTACCACAGGAAGCCAGGGTCGCCACTCCGACCTCACAGAGAATTCCCAGCGTACCCCGCACAGAGCATCCGGGATCCATCCTATCAGTACCAAGTGGGGCTCAATACCACAGGGACTCATTGGACTGACAGCTAAGGTGAACCATTGGAGAAGGCAGCGTGATCCAGTCTACGAGTCTGGAATTAATCAGCGTTCCCAAAATCCTATTTGGACTGTCGACACTCAGCATCCGTCCGTCTATTAACTATACTGCTTTTACACGGTGGGGCTGGAGGCAGGGTACACGCTGGACAGGTCGCCGGCCTACCGCAGGGCTGACAGAGATACAGACAACTTAAACATGCTCCCATTCACACCTATGGTCAATTTAGATCCTCCACCTCACCTAAACTGCATGTCTTTGGAGGAAAGTGGGATACTTGGAAGATAGCCATGCAGATATGGAGAAACTCAAACCCAGGACCCTTTGAGCTATCCTCCAAACCACCGTGTCACCCCCACACTAAGCAGCAGTTTTTGTCATTTCTTTGAAAAGAGCCATAATGATTTGCCAAATTGCACTGAAACCTCATTAAATCCACGATTTATCCCAAAAGTGCGATTAACAACAGCCATCAGGACGGTTCCACGGGGGACCACCTCTTAGAAACCAGAGGGAGCGATTCACTCAAAAACTCAAAAGCACAACATTTCAACAGACAATACATTTTCTGATCCAATCAGTGATCGCCGTGTTTGATCACGGTGAGAATGAGGAGCTCGTTCAGATGTGGAGGATGAGGCTCCGTCCTTTAGGATCTTCTGTCTTCATAGCCAGTTTTGGGGATCTGGTGCTGAAAGTGATGTGTGTGCTGTGTTTTTTTTTACAATTGAGTATGAGGGCCACTGCTAGAAATGATTTCAAGAAAACAGTCATGATATTTTGAGTAAATAATATTGAGTAAGAATAATATTTGATAATATAATTTTCATAATATCAATAATAATGTGATAGAATAATATATGACTATGTTAAAAGGATACAATCATAATATTTAGAGAAAAATGTCCAAATGGTTAATATCTGAGAAGCCAAAAGTAAACAATACAAAACTCAAAATGTTACATTTTTACTCTAACGTCTATCTTTTTTATCATTATTTTTAATAGTGGCCTCCTTTGCTCCAACAGACAAAGAACACTGCATCTAAATCACAGGGCCGGGGGAAACATTCACAACACAATCACCTCAGTGGTGACAAATGACGTGTGCCAAAATGAGACCGGCTCCACCGTGATGATTTCAGCAGATATTGATCACGTCGGCGAGTCGCGAGAGACCGACGTTCTTGGTACATGTGCTATGAATTGTACAGCAAATATGTACAAAGCCATTTAAAATGAAAGCTATGATGATATATGTGACACTGTCAGATTTCTTCAGGTAGAAAACATATCTGGGCTGTGGAATTCGCTGGCTTGAGACACGATACATCATCATCCAAACAGACTTTCCATCTGACTTGGGACTTTACTTGAACTTGGCAGTTTAACTCAGGAAGTCTTGATTCCTTCCCCCAAACCAAAGATTAAACGTTATACAAATAGGTTTCTCTGTCGTACCTGCATGTGTTCAAATTATATAGTTTATCCAGAAAGAAAGTACATTTTTAAAGCAGCAGCATCTCACGTGAATGGATGCAACGAATCAATCTGCCTCGAAATTGGACGCATCATGCCTTGTGACACACCGACTTGGCCTCCCTGACTCTCTGGACTTGGGATTTAGGTGCCGGGACTCAAATCTTTACTTTCGCCTTGCGCAACGACTCGGTTAAGTCTCAGACGCACGTCCAGCATGTTGGTGACATTAAACAAATATCAAACCTCTTCCCTCTCCAAACAATACTGTAGCCAGTGCAGACAGCAGGGAATTCTGGGCCAAAACCAGATGGGAGCTTAAAGAGCTGTTGTTAAGCCACTGGGAGTACCGGAAAAGAGAGCTGCTCACAAATCCCCGGTCCCAAATGACTGAGTGAGAAAAGCCTGCAAATATGAAACAGCCTAAGCAGCCTGGGACGCTGAAGAAGACAGCAGCCGGAGAGATAGTTTGTAAGACAGACTGATCTTTGATGCATTATGTTTATTTCATGTTGTTGCGCTCAGTATACATTTTTGAATATATTGACATTTTTGCACATCTGATAAATAAACATTTTCATGCCTCCATTTGTTTGCTATATTTAATCCGTCCGACGTTTACACAGGGATCCCTCGGAAATGAAAGCAACCGTTAAGCATGATACCATATTTGACTTCCTTTAAATGTCTTTTATTAGTTTGAATAACAAACTATAAATTGTTGAAACGCCGCACACCAATTTGTAATGAAAACCACTGTTTGGCGGGTTTATAGTTCTTACATCATGTGCGAGCTATTCGGTTTTCCGTGAGCGGTAGGAACCAGGAATCGCTCAGATTTATGTTTTATTATTGATGTAGGAAAGAATATCAAACTACATGCATGCTAAAAGAGTTAGTTCTTCTCGCTCACATGCAAATACACAGAATCTTAATCTCAATAAATACATCGAGGGGAACCATTAGTTATATTTACCACCGGTGTTTGCCATTTTCTCTTTATTTTGATACGTACAGTGGGAAGACAGACAGGAAGGGGAGGGCAAGACATGCGGCACAGGGCGCAGGTTGGATTCAGACGTGCCTCGTTGCAGTATGTGCCATGCGCTCTACCAGGTGGGCCAACAGCGCGCCATATTTACCACCTTTTTATAAACTTATACATATATATATAGAAAACAGGGGCCTCTAAGCTCTTTCTTCATCAACAAATATTCATTTTGTTGGAAAACTTGCTCGCACACAGCTTAGTAGATGTGTAACTGAAGTTTAGAAATATATTCCATCGTATACAACAGACATTTGATGAGTTCTTTAGCAAAAACACACTTTTTTCAATACAAATTTCTCCAATCATTTACATTGGGAGTTTCCTGCCTCCAGACTGGAAACAGCAGCAATGTTAGGAAGCCAGCGTACACTTGGTAGGACACACACACACACACACACAGTGTCACCATCTGTGGGCGTTGCCAAACTCAGATCCAATGCAACGGGCCAATCAGAGCAGAGACGGTTTTTAACCTGTAATCTATATCTGCTGTAGATTGATAGATAGATAGAGAGAGAGAGAGAGAGAGAGAGAGAGAGAGAGAGATAGAGAGAGAGATGGATGGATGGATGGATGGATGGATGGATGGATGGATGGATAGATAGATAGATAGATAGATAGATAGATAGATAGATAGATAGATAGATAGATAGATAGATAGATAGATAGATAGATAGATAGATAAATAAAAAGTATAAAACCTCTACCCTGTACTCACGTCATTAATGGTTTTCACTCTTTTGCACACTATTTTAACCGTGTTAATGCCCTATAAATCGCATGATTATAAAATATAAATACATTGATCTCTCTCATCTGCACAATCAAAACCGGCTCATCCGAACTGTACGTGGGCTCGGTGGAGGTGTGCATCAAAAAGTCAAGGTAGAGCAGGGAGGTGGAAGGAATGTGGAGAGGACAGTGCGTGCATCAGGAGCAGGAGCACTGCTTCTTCTCACACAGAGCACTCATTAGATCATGAGTTATGATGATGGCTGAGACCTGGTTCATGTCAGCACCTCTTTCTCTCTATCGCTCGCTCAGCTGTTGATGCGTTTCACATGAAGGGAGGCTCTTCAAAGAGATCTAGCACTCAAATCAACAAATCATCAGCCACGTATCATGCAACGTTGAGGTATAACCTGTGCGATAACAGAGTTCAGACAGTGATTTAACTGGAGGAGCATCAGCAGTCCGACTTTCTGAACTTAATTAAGTATATCATCTTTTATCGCACAATGCTCGGATTTTGTGATCATATGTAAAGACGTTGTGATTCATTGTGTTGTAAAAATTCATGATGATACTAAGGGGTACAACCATCTTCTTTTCCCACGGATGTATTTTAAGAATGCTGACAGTACCCACTTTTTTTTTACAGATATTTTAAATATGGACGTTCCTTGGCACCATGGGATTCACGCACTGCAGTGACATTTTGCCAATGTTAGTCCTCCTGAGTCCATAAAGGGTGGAGGATCAGCTATTGATATGGATGAGATCGCAGATTCAGACAGCAGCCAGGGCCACGCCCATCCCTGAAAACACAAACACAAGGAGGGTATATTTTAACCCGTGTCTGTAGATTTGTTTGTTGTTTCCACGATTGCTCAGAAATTTATGGAAAAGTTCTGATGAACCTCAGGGTGGACGTGGCCCAGACAAAACCATGTTATATTTTGGAGCAGATATGAATCCAGGGACAGAGATGGGGACCTTTTTTAACTTAAATCTGGGCTGACCCAGCACTTGGCTTTAAATAACATAATTATACTTCCAGATTGGTCTAAAATACAAAATAATTGTTATAAACAGAGGAAGTGATTCCCCTTAACCAAACTAAACCTTCACAGCCCACATAAACAACGCAGGATATGGATAAAACTTCATGAATTAAGGTTCAAATTGCTCTAACATTCACGCAAAAGGACAAAAACCAAGGTCACCTAAAGGTAAACTTTGGTAGTGACAAATTTAAGGTGCATTTATGGATATAAGGTATAATATATGATAATTATACTTTTATAGAAGTACACAAATGCATGTTTTTTGCTTCAGTTTTTTTAAAAATCTGCCTGTGAAATCAAGACCTACTGCATAATGTTGTACTACATGTGATGCTGACTGGCACAATGAGCTCCACTCAACAAGAAGGATGGGTACAAAGTAAAAGGAGCATTTTTTCCTGGGCTAAGTGATGAAGGATTTGGAGATTTTTAACTTTTTTTAAGATTTTAAGATTTACTATTTCAGCCCATTTCTGCAAAAGTAATACATCGTTCTAACAGGGGGAAAAAAATCAAATATATTATCCATAGGTGCAATTTGGATTCTTATGAGAAAATAAAACAAAAACAATGTTTTTTTTCTAAAAAATTCTTTTACAATTACTTCATTTCAATAAAAAAGGGATTTTTATTAGAACAAGATAAGATAAATTGTGTCTAGACTGGTTCAGCCTTGGTGGAGGTATACATTACCTGTAATCTTCCAGTGGTACATGTATTGTATCCAAAATTAAAAATTGTATGTTTATAGCAAAGCTCCCTAATTTCAATGAACTACTCCAAATATTATATTGAGCATAAAAACACAGCAAGCTTTAATCGTGCATCGTCGTGCAGGAGAGGCACATTGAAATTTATGTTATCTGACTTTACACACAACCCCAGTCAACGTCATCATAAAGAAGTGGAGTTTCAGCATCGATAGGACCGGAGGCCGCAGTCCATCTGGAATTTATTGAAGGCAGATCTGGCCGTTCCCCTCTCCCCTGCGCTGCACTGCCCTTCCCACTGTCGTCCCGTAATCCCTCGTGATGGCCGCCTGGGCTCGGTTGGCCCATTCCGACACACTGACAGGCTTAACTTGGCTGTCTTGTAAAAAGGAAAGGCTCCGTTTTTGAGCAAGCCACTCCAAAAAGACACATTAAATATCTGAGGGGGGGATTTAATATCAAGTCCATTAGGGCCCTTCTCAAACCCTGTAAATAGTCAATTAGTGGATAATTCTGATCTGATCCACATGCAGCAAGATCCGCCGTGCAAGAGGAGGAGGAGGAGGGTCGGGGGGATTTCGCATTTGTTTCTGCCTCAGATTAGCATCCGTGTGGCGTGGATGCTGGGTAATACTGTACTTAAAAGTGCAGAATAATGAAAGTGCTGAGATATTTGAAGCGCTCTTTCTGTTAGACCCTCATTAAAATATGGGTAGACGGACAGAGGAACACAAAACACACTGATCGACTTCAAGAAGTAGGCAGAGCTCAGGGGAAAACCATCAGAGGAGACTTGAAGACTGGGCCAAAAGGTCACAATGTGGCTGTGGGACATTTAACTGTGTTCATGTCCCTTGATCAAGCATACGGCTGGTTGGCGACAGTACAAACCAAAGCTGAAGCAGCTGTATAAAACAGGATTCTTGCATTACAAACTGGATTAGGATAAAAGCATCTGTAAAAAAAAAATCATTACAAGAAGAACCTGGATTTGACCTTCAGGGTGGAAAAAGGCACAGATTAGGGTTCGGGACTGAGAGTGTCGTGCATGAGACGCCTTGACTGTATGTGGTCTTTGAAACAACCGGGACACAAAATCTGGGGGGAAAATGAAGGTGTGGACAGCAGGAGGATAATCGCATTTGTTCAAGAGAGAGCCGTATTATAGAACCCCAAAAAATCTTGGAATACCCTACACGTATATTTATAATAAACACATTCAAGCATGGTTGGGATTGTGGTGCCATTGTGTGTTTGCTCAGGAAAAACTGAGACAAACGATGGCTGCACACAGGAAGCAGCAGAGAAAATGTACAAACCACATCAACTTCAGCCTAATTCAGACATAAACCAATGTCTGATCAAAGCAAACCAATAGATGGCAGACTCACTGTTTGGGGATTAGGGAGCTACAAGTAGCAAAGTTGGTAGCTTGACAGTAGCTCAGCTATTTTGAAAACAACGTTACTTGCAGCAGTAACCATACAGATATAGTTTTGGACCAAATTATCATTGCACTGATACAGTATTTTTCTTAATAGATAGAGGGACAAAAATGTAAAAAAAAAAATCTTGCAATATTAAGGAGAAGATTCTTGGACTCGAGTAAAAAAAACAAACAAAAGAAAAAATAAAGTTGAATGGATAGAAGAAAGACAGATGATGGTGGTTATTTTGGAGACGACTGGATTATGAATGCGCAGCTGTTATAAAAGTTCCAGATGGCCAAACTCCCACTTTGTACTTTATATGGACAATACCATACTTACACACACAGAGTCAATGAAACAACATCAAATTTATCTCTGAGGTTACGAAAAAATACATTTTCAGTTGTTGAGAGGTTTTCACAGACGTTGTGGTTTGTGAATGGTTATCTTACGAACTGGACTCATCAACACCAAGGTTCATTAACCCCATCCCGTCCTCATACTGGGGTTTCCACATTTCCATGTGCCATAGTGGGCAGGACAACAAAGACATGTCTTCAGTTTTGTAGCTCTAATAACAAGAGAAGATGAAGACACACAAAAACAGTCAGATGGAAAGCGGTCGAGTCCAGAACAGAGGTTAAGTGTTGATCATTTCCAAGGGTAGAATGATAGCTCTGTTTGTTGACGGCTAATAATGAGGTGGGCACAGACCAAACAATGAACCCTGGGGAGAAAAGGGCCAAAGAGAGTCCTCAGCATTAGAGTCTTCAAAGGCTCGGTGCAGATCAACGTGGAACAGAGCTCAGATGGGCGCCGGAGGAAATAGATTCCAGTTTGTCTGTCAAGGTGTGGATTTAAGAGACACCGTGAGTTCTGGAGCACATTGACAGGCGCTGCTGCCTATGTGCAATTGATAAAAAGCAGTTTGGTAAAACTATGTTTCTCATTATAGCAAAGAAGCTAACGGGGCTGGTGCCAGAACCAAAGTGGTGCATGTTATAAGATAAAAAGTGAGGCGAGAGCACAAATGGAAGAGATGAGCTACTTTAGCGTGTTAGCTATGCAGGTCAAAAAGGGTTTAACGTCTGACTTGACCGCAAAAAACAATCAAGATTCTGGCTAGTCCTCCTTAGCCTACACACCGCATGTAAAATCCAATCCAAGACGCTTCTGAACTGTAGAAACTACACAAAGGCTGACGAATGAAAGGTCTGTTTAAAACAAACAAACAAAAGGTGATAATCTGATGAAGGCACCACGAGGTCATGCTGGACTTTTTGTCAGGAAAAAACAGAAGGGTGAGTTTGCTTTAGCAGAACATGGTAGCCAGGTGTAAATCCACCTGCACCGGACTTTCTGTTCCCAGGCCGTCCACAGGACGAAGGTCGAAAATTCAAATAATCATACAATGACTCCATAAATATCATATTTCAGGGCAAACTATCATATAAATCCAAAATATTGCACACCCAGAAATGCCCCTGTGATTAATTAGTGTGTTTCACTAACCGTGGAAAACTAATGCCATAAATGCATGAAACACACACTTATAAGAAAGATACAAAGGAAACAGATACTGTCTCATCTTGTCCACCCACTGATGTGAGTACCTTGTTTCTCCATTAATTGATTACTCAGGAATTGACAGACTAACTTCAATTCTGTATTTATAAACATTTCTTTAATTGCGATTTAAAATGAGTAAAAATGTCAATAGTTAGGACACCACATCTTCCTCTTCGTGTCCTCTGAGTCAATTATTTGAGTCCTGTGGCTGTCTGTCAGGACATTTAGCACCTCCTCACTGCCTCCTCCTACACCTTTGCTGTAATAATGGATGGTAGCATCGGAATGACCACTGTTAAGATCTGAGTTCATTAGAATGTATTTTTATGCAAGAACATACGTAAGTGTTTAATGTGTTTAACCTTTAGAAAGATCTCGTTTGGACTGAGAGGCCGGCACATGAAGATCCAGGTGATGACATCTGGTCCAATCTTTATGTCAAAATAAAATATTTACAGTCAAAAGAATGTTTTATTACATGTGATAAATAAGGTTGGCCTACTAAATTACAATAATACAATAATTAATTACATTACTTGCTACAATATTCAAGTATTCTGCTCACGCATGACTCAGTGTGTACTTGATTGGGAAATTACTTCATTAAAGGAGAAATTACTTCTTTAAAGACCTAAAGGAAATATACGTTGTTTCCTGTTTCAAATCATATTATAAGTCTTCTACCAGTGTGGACATTTTATAACAATTACACATATATGAGCATGCACAGTGTGAGATTGCTTAGCAACAGGGCCCGTCTCAGTCCTGTGCTAATCTACGTCAGCCATGCTAGTACTATTTTGCGTATTTAAAGACCATGAATTTCATAGTTGTTCTGTCAGCCAGCCGACAATGCACAATGTGTGCATAATGACCGTAAATGTTACAGGAAATAAGGCATAAACTTTAAGGTTTGAATGATTTTTATTGAAATTGTTGAATGTATCAAAAATGTGTGTTTTGCTGGTTTTGCTAGCTGCCTCTCAGCTGGAATTGATGGAAGGCCGGCGCTGTAAAGACAAACACACACTTTGTTTGTGAGTTTGGTGAGGTCAACACATTGTGCTCATTCTGGAGAGGATGTACTGTTAACTCTTGATTATTTGTGTAATAATAAAGTGTAATGTTTGTCATCTCTGTTGTGTGTCCTTTCCAGTGTGTTATGGCTAAAAGAGGCTCTGGGCTGTTTGAGCACCATTTTAAAGCTTCCAGGTGATACCAAGTGGTAATTAGAGTAGGGGTGTTGGTGAACTTCAATCTGCTACTCAGTGGATTATAAGATTTTATTGTAAGGTGTAAACAAAATTAGGATCATGCAGGTTTTTTGTGTAGTTTTGATGTCGGGGGAGGATCAGATTTCCCCATACTGGGAGGGTATAAAAGGATACCGGTTTCCATCAGGACCACGTGCCGGCACAGAGGCCTGCATACATCATCAATACCATTCAACGTCTGTCTGCAGCGTTATAAACTCTCAGTATGGAGTCCATCCTTTGGTGTAAAACTTTTCAAAATGAATGAATGAATAAGAAATCAGCGCAATGACTCGACCAAGAAACTAACTCATATAACTACAGTCGTTCCTGCTTCCAGTAGCTTCCAAAGATACAATGATGTAACCAAAAAGAACTGGTTAATCGGCAAGATCCATCGGAAAAAACAACAAACAACAACAAAAACGTTGATTCCCTGCTATTGCATTGAATCAGTCAAGCAAAATGTTTTACTCACGGTGAATTAGTTACTTTAACGCCTTTAATAACCATCGTGGCTGGACTGCTAAAAGCTAATGGCGGACACTCGACCGTGCCTCGCCATCAACTCTTCACCAAAGCCAGCTTCTGGACCTGCCTTAATTATTTCCTTTAACCCGCTCAGCCTTCTTTCACCTTTACTGGAGCCTATTTGATGTCTGGCTTCCCTGGAAAACACCATGACCCTACACACACACACACACACACACACCCCTCACCCCCCCGTTACACCCCCAACTTTAGCTCCCAACCACATTCACTGCAGCTTAGTGGGTCCAGTCAAATTACACGCCCCTGTTGAAGACGCTCGGTGAGATATGAAGGACTTGCTCCTCAGCTTGTGGAGAAAGTAACCATCCCTTTAAAGGTATTATATTTGGTATTGAAGATCTAATGTTGATGTTGACCCATGAGTAGGATATAGATCTATTTTTAACTCGCCGAGCTGTGTTTATGCCTGGCCGTGACAAATGAGTGAGTACGAGCTGATGCACAGACAGAGGTACTGGTGTAGAAGCATTGCAGTGACTCCTGCTGTCTACTTGGAAGGAGACATGTTCGTTCACACACACACACACACACATACGGTACATTAGGCTGAACAAGCAAGTTAATAGTGTGCAAGGAGACAATGAGCCTGACAAGTCCAAGGAGCTCCTCTTAGAGTACTTATACCATCTACTGGCTGAAATGTGTCATATCACAAATGCCTCCCACGGATCGTCTGCCTGAGTCGGCGTATCAGATTGTAAAATACTGATGTTTGATCCACTCCCGTGGATTTCTTTAGAAAAATCGAAACGATACAATATACATCATAAAGTTTTGTATGATTTGTAAACAACATACAAAGGTAAGAAGATGATGAAAGGTTAGGAGCAAGTAACATCTGACTGTTAAATAAGGGGAAATACTTTTACAAATAAAAACATAATAATGACTTCAATCAGTACTTAAGAGGAGTCCGTGACACAGGATTCCAGCCAGTTCCAGGAAAGTTGGGATTCACGTGGCATCTTGGCATCACGTGAGGATGATCCCAAGATTGGATTGCAAAAGCAGTCTGAGATACGCCACCAAGATCTTTGCGTTCTTTTAAGTCTGTGACCACACCGCTCCTTAGACCTTCATCCTCAGCTGCCAGCCTGGTCTGGATCAGGTATTTACTTTGATAAATACGGTTTACCAGGGATCATTCGCTGCTGACTGGGTGGTTAGCCAAAGCAGGAAAATCCTGCTGAAGGTGATTAAGTAGCTAAAGAAAGGCTGGGTGAGAGGCACAAGACAGCTACTTCTGTCAGTTTGCACGCTCTATGCAGAGAGCTCATGGATGGATCAAACAAAACAAGACCACAGCTCGTCCGGCTATCGGCCACTCTCTGATCTCCAGGTATTCCTCCATCCTGGCAGTATGAACTCCGCTGACTCAGATCACATGTTTAACAATGCAACATTTAGTCCAATAAAACCTAAATACACAGCGCAGTACATTCCCCCATGAGGACGAGCCTCTCTTATTTACTGTACACATTTAATCCATGACCATGCCCCTGCACCTGAACATCCTCAGGTGTGTGCGACACATGGATGACACAAATAGACCTTGATACAGTACATCCCATCATCATATTTATCTATGTTCTTCAACTTCGATTCTTAAGATTAAGGAGGAAATACAGCTTTAATGCCAATATTCCCAAAAAGGTCATTTTTTGTGACAGTAAAGGTCGTGCAACGCTTTATAAATGAGGTTATGAATACACGAAACAGAATTTATCACACTAATACTTTTTAATATTAATGTAAGATGGTCGCCCGTGATAAAGTGACACTACTTGTTCAGCAGAGCATGAGGCAACAAAAACACTGCTCCAAACTCCAGCAGCTGAGGAGTAAACATGCAGATTACCCTCGTGAGGCAATCTCAGTCAATCTGGACATCAGGTGTCCTGGAGCAGGTGTTGGATTACACAGGTGGCCTTGCAGGACACAGCAAAGACAGCATTCATAAGAGGACTAAGCACAGGTAGAAGGGTAAAACTGGGGATTTAAGGCCTCAGCTAGAGCTGCAAAGAGCCTTAGCAGGTGATTTGTGGATCATCCTCTGGAAGCTTAGGCCGTGCCGATCTGACAGGAGTTGCTCGTCAAATCAGGTGTCTGCTTAATGCAGCACGGCCAGGTTGATGAGGAAAGAATGGGTCCTACATCCTGTTAGTGGAGCCGTTTAACGGCTGATCCCATTATGTTGGATTGGAAGCAACGTAATCCACAACGGATCCAGAAGGGATCCTGACATTAGCTACCGATGAACTAAAATATTTACATAAGGTAGGAACAGATATATCAAGCTGGATTTCTTTATGCAGGTTGTAATTACCTGCATATAACACGTGTGTGTGTGTGTGTGTGTTCCAACACTGTCAGAAAACAACAGAGCCACCATGGTTTCTACATTATTTTGGATAAAACCAATGCTTAAAGTTGTTGCCATTGTTTTATCTTGAATATTCTATATGCAGCAGCAGAATTACTTTAGTACATCCAAATACTGTAACAGTATTCAGTGTACCGAGCTTTTTTTAGAACTCCACTGGTCCCATCTGTAGAGAAGCAGCTGCCTGTCCTCTATCATCTCTATTGTTTGTTTGGAGTCTTGTCATGTGGCCCTCGGTTTCTAGCATGAGGTAGTGACGGCAAAACAAATTGAAGGATTATCATCAGCAGGGCCAGGAAGGGCGAGCAGGGACGGTGGAAAGTATCTTGTCAATTCCTAAATCCCTTTTTCGCCATGACCTCAACTCATTTGCACCTCCCGTTCTCCCGTCCCTGACGCTGCGTGTCTGATGTGAGAGGACGACACCTCCCCTTCCGTTGCCTTCTTCCTGTCGGCCCGACTCCTCACCAAATGAAGTCTAAATGAGCACAATTACAGTTAATGGGTCGGATAGTATCTCTGTCCTCTTTCTGCCTTCGCAAAACATCCGCCTGCCCTGCAAACACCCTTTGCCTGAGGGGTATCTGAGGCAAGGATGAGCCACAAATATACTGCTGTAACTCTCAGCTTTTCCTAATGGCAGAGCGTGTCATCTCGCAGCACACAAACTGCCATCTGTGATGGATGAGATAGCACCAGCGTGGAGCCGAAGCTGCCTATCGCGGGCACTCATCTCGCACAAACACGCACAGCCTAAACAATGGCTGCAAAATTTCTGATAGCGCAAACAACATCCTGATATAATTACACAATCAGGAAATTGACAAGCCGGTGCGTCAGCTTCAATGGGAGCATGTACATTGTGTGAGTGGTGGAAAGGATGGGTGGGAGAGAGGCGTTTAACTGTACAGGTTCCCTGAGGTGCCAGGCTGCCCTTTGCCTCCACATAGATAGGCTGGGCTCGGAGATGACAACGAGGATAGACACATACACACACACCCCAGAGAGACAGACACATGGAACAGAGTGTGCAGGCCTGCACACTTGGCCAAGGCATGCTGTGATAGTCTCCCCAAGACGGCAAACAGGATCAGAAGCTAAAGGAAACCATTATAACGTACATAAAATGTTGGAGGATATCTACTGTACTGTATAATTCTGTTGTTTTAGGGTTATGTACTATCACTGGTGACAGCCGTAGTAGTTTTAATGAGGTGCTGCTAAAAATGATCAGCAGAGCAACAAAAATTTCAGGGAATTATGATAGATACCTCTGAAAGATTTTCAGTTATTCTGACTTTTATACTCAGATTCTGACCAAATCGAAATTTGAATCGATACGTAATAATATTACAGATAAATACTTGCAGGTTGAGTAGCAAAAGGTACATGAAAAGTATATTATTTCATTTAATATCATTATTGTTACAGTTATGTGTTCACCGTGATCTATGATAATAAAACATGTGGAGTATCTGATCTTCCTCTCTGTCTTTCTCCCTGCGTGATCAAACTGTTTTCAATGTTTGGTGTGTTTAAATCAATCTCCATTCCCTCCTTACATCATTTTGTGGTCATGCATACATAATGCATCATCCCAAACACACAGTTTGCCGTCATATTCGTCTATTTACCCCCAAATCTCCAATCATTCACTTGTTCTGTGTCGTGTGGAGATACTCGAACGTGTTACTGTGTCCAATCAGCAGTTAGTTAGAATCATTTGTAAAGAATCCAGCGCGATCACACAGGTGATTTAGTGAACTTGAATTACATTAATGAAGTAAGAGTAGCCAAGGTGTGGGGGGGTTCATTATGACAGTGATCCATGGAGCTCCATTTCTCACTGTCACTGAACACAAAGGCCTCGGTGCAATTAATGCCCTCCCTTAAATTGCCTCTCCTTCCCGAGCTTATTTTTCCATTAGCACTGAATGCCAGTGAAAGGTAAAAACTGCGGAGGGCTTTAGCATAGAAACACCTGTCAGGCAGGCTGAGAGAGCAAACATTGCACTTTTATCCGTACCTATGTGCAAACATACGTACACAGACAGGCAAGCAAACACAATTACAAAGGTGACAGGTAGAGCTCACCCTGACACCCACGGCTCACCCTGATGCCTGAGAACTGTTTTGAACGTTTCAAAGCTCCACTCCTTTATTTGTGCTGCAGTTTCTGTGTGTGCTGTTTGTGTCGCTGTGCATGTTTACCAGGTGAGAGTGTGTGTGGGGTGGGGTTTTGTTAAGGTGACAGCGTTTATTCTAGGTGGTCATGTGTTCCTTGTTTGCCTTGGCCAGGAGTTGACACCCACAGTGATGTTGATCATTATTCAGTTTGAGGCGGCAAACAATGAGCTCATCAACATCACTGTGATTTACTCACAATGTTTGGACAAGTAAAACAGCAGTTAAACAACTTATATCCTTAAATAAATGACAGGTGGATTTATGACAAGAAAATTCATGAAAAA